>OMNN01028777.1:0-16092 GCA_900302755.1 Chromis chromis | reverse complement strand
TATACCCAATTCAACAAACAGTATTTATTCGTTTAAAAACCTTTATAATTTTAAAAACTACAATCAAAAACGTAACTATAGTTCGTTTTTTCTCTTTGTCAGTTTTATTTACAGACAAGAACATTATTGAAACTGAGACAGTTCACCAATTATTTGCAATGTTTGTAAATGCAAACTCCTTTGTTTCATTGCAAATTTTAGTCATATCCAAACAGACAGACAGAATTCTGTCTCTCACACATTAAAATTAGTTTACTGTTTGTATTTTCACCCCTCACACAGAGAGATACTAAAACCGTCTGTATTTTTCTTTTAAAAAATGTATCTGTTGCTGCTCTCTTGGTCGCATCTCATTTAAAAAACAAACAAACAACTAAACTGCAACTCAGTTTAGATTCTTTCCAGTAAATTAATTACAATTCTGTTGTGTACAAAAACAGACATGTTTTAATTAAATACTTTAAAAAAAAATAGGCAAACAATTTCCATTTGTTCTCATTGTTTTAGTTTCTATTGCATTTGAATGATCATATTATCCACAGCATAAAAGGCATTAATCTACATTTTTAGTTATACTTTTTTCCCCTCCATCATTCACGCATGGCATTTCAAAAAAATAAAGTGCTTTTTAAAATAACCTTCTCTTTAACCAATCTAACATACACCGAGACAACACCTGTGACTCTCTTCAAGACAGTGGAATTCGTCACATACATGTACAAGTACACGTTTACACACAAATACTCGATCCCACGCTTGAGCAGTTCACATACAGCGTATGCTTCACTCTGTGCTTTATACTTTAACTGGTTTTAAGTATACAGGCTGACTGAGGTTTAGTATAATTTTGACATTTTTCTTGCTTTTTAAAAAAATTAGCCATTATCCTTATTTTCTTGTTGTCTCTTTTGAGCAGGTTTGTTCAACAGCGTCTACACTGGTGATACATATTTTCCATTTTGTTAAAAACAGATAAGAGTCGAGCTGGATCTACACACAGGCATAGGAGCACACACACACATGCACACACACACACCCACGCACAAACCACACTCTGTTTCTTCAAACCCTGTTTTTGACCCCCATCACTGAACAGCTTACCTCTTGTCTCAAGTGTGAGCCGCGTATTTCAGCCATACAGAGATCACTGCACATCAATAGAAAAGCTCTGTGTAACTCTAGGATCAGTTTTGAAAATCTGTCACACACGTTGCAAATACAAAAAAAAAGAAAAAGAAACCAATCATGCTGGATTCTCTGTGTTTTTTGAGGCTATTGCAAAAGATGCAAAAGTTGTAGTCTGAGCCAGATAATGTCCTGAAATACTCTACTTATGTGCTATACAGAGTGAAACTACAGTGTAGAGTTGTCCTCATGCACCAGTTCTAACTTGTGAGCAGATCGCTGTTATGTTTAGGGTTAGTGCTTCGGCCAAGACTGATTGAACGTGTGCCGCAGGGAAACTTTCCACTGCATCGCGGCCAACAATCACATGATGCCTTTTTATTTTCTGTCTTTACACTGACCACACCTGCCCACATCATGAGACAAGGGGGGCCACATCGCAGACCAGGGGGTGTTAAGGAATTTCAGGGCACTGATGTCTACTGCGTGTGCCCCTTTTTCCACACTGTCTGCCCACTTTTTCATCATTTATGCTCCTTGTGTTTCAATTAAAAAGTTACACCAGAGCAGAGCAAAACATTAATTTCTCAATACATCACAACATCACTGATAACTGAGCAGGAAAAACTGCAAGAAAATAACATTAAAGGAGTCCGTTTTCTTTTTCAGTTATCTGTCTTCATGGGTGATTCCGTGAGACGCTGAAGTTATTTTCTTCCTTTGCCACGACTCGCAATTCTCATCTCACCTTCGCCGGTCCACTGTGCTCTGTATTTCTGCCACGTCCTTGATCAGCAGCCCAATCTGGCGGCAGGAAAATATTACATCACAGCCTGTGATGTGAATCCGACAGCTGACACTCAGGAGAGCGGCGCGGAGCTGCAGTGACGACTGACAGTTTAACAGTGTCTACCTTTGTGATTGCAACGTCCATTAGCAGTTCAGGAAGGCACATAATACTTCGAGAGTGCTCTTCAGCCATTAGATGAGATTTAAGTCCTGCTGTTTTGAGTGACAGGCACTTGAACACCTTTCTGTCCTGTTGCTATGGACACAAGCAACAGAGAAAGAGCATATTAGTCACATGCCATCTTAAATTACACCGAATATAACAAGAAGTGATGTGGTGCGTAAACAAGCAAGGAAAGGATGTGAAACTCACTGGAAAGAGACTCACCCAATCTGTATTTCTCTTTAGCCTCTGCTCTCTCTTTGGCATCAAAGTACCAGACTGTGATGGCATAGCTGCAAGACACAAAAGGGAGAGATCGATGTAAGACTAAAAGCGAACATATATTTTGGATCAAAAGAGGACTGGGCTTCGGTTTGAATCAAAATTACTCTTTGAAGTTCCATCAACTTGCTGTGAATTACAATATGAAGGTCCCAAAAATGCCCCTGATAGGAAAAATATGCATTTAAATGTTGATGCTGTGTAATAAAATCACTATTTGTGAGCCCATGACCAAGTAATTTTTTGAGGACTTGCACCTAAGTAGAGTTAAGTTTTACATACCAGCATGCATTGCATCTGTTGGAATTTATAAATGTGCAGGTGCTGTGGTAATTGCGAAAATGCATTAAAAATCACACCAAAAGACAAAAAAACAAAAAAGATTTCCAACACACACAGATACAACACATTACAATGTCTCGTCATATGTGTCGTAACTTAATAAGAGTCTGTTCAGGGTGAGCAAAGGCAGCAGAGGGTTAATTCCTACAGTTTCTCATCTCTCCTGTGGGGCTGTGTTGTTTATTCCTGTCTCTCATGTCTGTGCCTCTCCAGCACGAGTCCTGCAATCGAACCTTCCTCCCCTCTCCCTCCCACCGACCTCCTCAGGAAACACATACTTCCTGCCTCCGGCCCCACCTCGCCCCCCAGCAGTCAGATGGAGAGGAGAGCAGATTAGAGCAGAGGAGGCGCAGGAGTAAAAAGGGTAAGTGTCACGTGTCATCAGTGGACGCGTCTTTTTTGACGCGATGATGTAAAATAACAGTACGGCTAGAAGCGTTTGCATCAGTCTGTTTATGCACGGAGCAGATCGATCATATATAAGCATCAAGGAAGCTTCAGTAGACCTGGTGTCTCTATATCGAGTTATGTAGTTTATTTCATTTCCATCACTTTTTGACAGGAAGAATTTACAAGAAGTTGTTGAGTTTGGTGGTTTGGCGAGCCTCTGGGCTGAAAGATTAAAAAACTCTTTCATCTTTTTTTAAAGCTGCTGAACTCGTTTTTTCACTATTTACAGTAAATCTACTTTTGTTTCCTTCCAACACAATGTTAATTATAACTACAATGATAATGTTGCTGTTATCATTATTGTGTATATTTATGGCATAGAACAAACTCAAACATGGTAGATATACACAACTGGCAATGTGCCCTGCCTCCTTCCAACTTTTTATGACTTTGTGTGCACGTAGATGACACGTACAGGCAGAAAAACAACTACTAACCGAGTGGCGTAGGCTGGTTTGACTTCATGTGGGTTCCTGCGGTCAGACCAGAAGATGAGCAGCCGGTCAAACAGAGGTTCGATGTTGGCTACTACATTTTTGCCTTCCGGGTAGATCTGCAGCAACCCTCCTTGTTTCTATGAAGAGAAATGCCCACAAAATACTCAACAATGTCGCTAATTTGCAACGTACAAAACTGCAGATATACTAACGTGATTTCCCTGAGGGTTAAAATTGTGTTTTTATTCTATGTGCCACTAAGTATTTTAGCTACTTAATATAAAATGTATTTAAATTGCCTTTATATTGAGGCTTACCTATCCGTTATACTGAAATGCAACCCTACATACAGTTTTTCCATACTACACATATGTTTAGTTTATGCAATGATCTACAAATGTTTAAAAAATCATAATCTAAATTAAAGTGGCATTAATGATAAACGTACCTCGATGTCCCAGTTCTTGTTAAGATAGTAGATACACGTGATGCAGCGTCCATCACCGTTGGGGTTGTCAACATGGCGGACGTACCCTGCGCCGTTACCTGGGTAACAAGCAACCATCGCCTAAAAGAGAACAAATGAGGTCATTAGTTGTGTGTTTCTGTCTTCATTAGACCTTAAAAAATCACATAAAAATGTAGTGACTCAAGTTATTTATTCTTTTTGTCACATTTTTTTCTGTAACTGGCCTTTAAAGGTGGATTGAATCATGGTTTATTTGTAAAGCAGAGACAGGATGAGTCTCTCCATCTTGAATGGCTACAGTTCAGCAAGCAGTTAGAATCATCTCTCGGCTTTTTGCTTTCCCAACGCTCCACGCTAAATCGTCTTACAGGTATTTGAATAGTTAACATGACAATCCATAATGCAATTTGAGAGCTGAGCAGTAGAGCAGAGAAATATGTCAGAGTTCAGCTGCTGTTCCCAGCTAAGAAATGATCTGCAGATACAGTATCCATTCTCAAACAATGGTCTCGCGCTGGTATTTCCCCTGCTGAGCGTTGGAGGCTGTGAAGCAGGAGAGTGCCGCTTTCTCTGGGGAGTTCGAGGGAACCGAGACCTGCGTAAAACCTCTTCAGTCAATGCACATTCCAGACCCGGGCCACTACGAGACCATGTGACTGTGAATGTACTGTACGCTAAAAGAAGTCAGTGTGACATATAAGTCCGACCCACAGGAGCGTGATCATGTTTCAGGCCGGAGTGAATGGTTTCCAAACAGTCTCCTCTGGCTGGAACAAGCTTCTCAGTAAGGCGAGGAAAAAAAATCTACAGCTGATAAGCTGACTGGCTGCCATCAGTTTTAGCTGGCAGAGAAAGAGATGAAGGAGATGATACAGTTGGCAGCATGTGGAGTAATAACTTCTTTAATATCTCTCCAGGTTGACAGGAAAGAAGATACTGTCATTGTCTTGACTTATATTGTTCTGCATGAGAAGCAAAAGTTACAATACTGGAGTTGGTGCATCACTTCCAGTCTGCTCTGCGATACTATCATTCATGACTAACAGGTTCTGCCCTGCTGCAGTATCGATTTAACTTGCCTGACGCTATCATTTAGGTTCTGGTACTACACCATGAGAGTCGTAACCCTCAGGAAATCAAAGACTGCTCCGCCAGATTTCTAAGACAAACTGTCCTTGTGTTGTTTGTAAAACAGCGATAAAAGTGAAATAAAAGTGACAGTACACGTAGTGCAGGAGGGCTTCCCTCTTCATTCACAGCCAAGTGAGGTTGCTCGTGTTTTGTGTGACCCCGCTCAGCCGCCATTGTCAGCTCTCATTACTGGCCGACGCTCGCAGTCAGAGCTCATTAACCTCTGGACCTTTTCCTCCTGGCTCCAACTGCCAAGCAGACTCCCTGTGTCACGAACATACTGGATGTGGACAAAAGAAAATAAATGTGTGTGTGCGTGTGTGTGTGTGCATGATGATCATTAGAGTGGTTGTTGCATTTAATGTCATTAGAAAATGTCAGCGGAGATCAACTGATGGCATTGAGTCATGTGTTCAATCAGTGATGGAGTTATGTAGACTGTGGGGGGAAAACTGTGTTGTTTCTTTAACTGAGGCAAATATTTGTCATTTTATCTCTTCATTTACATTAATGGGTGCATTTCATGTTGTAGGAGGAGTTTAGTAAAAACCTGTCTGAGGCCACTATCAGGAAATAAGCTGTGAAAACATGAGTCTTCTCTACTCCCTCTGACAGGGTAACTACACAATCACTGCTGATGATCACTTTGGACAAATGTGGATCACTTTCTTTTTTAGACTGTAAACTTTTCTCTGAATGCTGAGCTTCTTTTTGGTCTCCAGTATACTACCGCTGATAGGCTCAATCAGCATTGTGTGAACTTCTTTGGTTTGAATGTACTGGACGTTCATTTATATGTAAAAAAAACAAAAAAAAAACAAAAAAAAACACATCGTAACTTTAAACTAATCAGATTATCCTAATTTGATACAGAATACTCATTTGCTGTCATGTTTCTGGCCACTTGGCGAATGTAAGTCCAATATTCGCTCACTTTTAGCTCTGTTTTTGTCTCCATCGACTCCTAAAGGGAATAATCAGGCTGTTTAGCTGCATGAATGTACATTTGCTACTTGCCAGCTTTGTCAGTTTGCCATTTGGTTCTGAGCATGCAGAGCCCCCTGTGGCTAAAAATCACACTATGAGACTATATAGAGAGTGAACCAAAGCAGTAAATTTGTAGGCGAGCCAAGGCCCATTAAAGGCAATGTTTTCCTGTTGTCATTTAATACATTATATTAGTAAAAGATATTGATTATAACCACTTTAAAATGGTACTATATGTACTGTATAGCACTGTTTTTCAATAATAGCTTCCTGTTTTGGTTGTTTTTTTGTGCACATGCATAAGATACGCATGCATGCACTTATTAATGCAGGCAACATGATAAATAACAGTTTTCTCCTGACCATCAGATGGAGGCCAAAAAACATAAAAATGCACCAACAAAAGCAAAGAACAAGACTGCCAGTAAGCACGAATGTAAAGAATGTAAAATCTTTTTCTACGCATTTAGCACGTTCGTTAATCCCTTAAAGAAACATTTTATTTTGGTGAGAAACAACTAGTGCAACAAGTGCATTTTTTAGTTAGTCGTTTAAAGTTGCAACTGTTTTTGGGTTGAAGTGACAAAAAAAGCAAATGTGAAGCACATCCCGCAGGACTCCCGATTGCTGACTCTGCAATGTCATTACAAGTTGTGGCAGGAAAAAAAATGCCAGACAGGAGTTTGCTTTTAGCACAGTGCTGTCACTGTCAACTTCACATATTACCTACTGTTGCCGTTAACGGCTGACACGGCTGTCTTGTGGGGATACATGCCCTTCAGTGCTGACAAGAACCTGTTCTGTTCATACGTACAACGGAGAAATATACACTCTCACAGCTGTCATGGAAATAAAGTTTGACATTGGAGTTATTATTTTATTTCAACTAACCAAAACTGTAAATAAGAATACTGAGCATTGGAATAATCCAAATACTTTGCAATATTTATAAGCAGGTTTTAGTTTCATGACAGCAGTCATTGTGGTTTGATGGTTTCAAAAGCCTGAATATTGAGAATTAACAACATACATTTTGGTATGTGTTGCCAAATGAGCTTTGTTCAAGGATGATTACTTTGAATGTGCATGTATATTTTCCCAGCAAATTGCTTTTTTTTTTCAAACTTAACAGTCTTAACAACTGTAATTAACCACAATTAACATGTAAAATGCCACACCAGCCCTAGCCTGAAGCATAAACACATCACACAAAACACACAAACACACACAATGTCTATGTGAAAGCTTATACAAAACAGGAGGGTTATATTCTCATTCTAAACCCACCCGAGGTACTAAAAAGAGACGTGAATTCATCCCACATCAAACCATTTTCACATACATCCACGTTGTTTCAGTCTCCTGTCAGCTAACGCACACAGAGACGCACAACATTCAGTCACAGCCTGACACTGCATGTCTTGATCCTATCTGTCACTTCTGCCCTCGCCGCTCCTTCATCTCTGCTCCGATCTGTGCCCACACTAAGTTCAAGTCTAATTGGCACCAACCACTTGTCTGCCAGCCACCAGCATTAATGCCCTAATGGCAGCTCTTGGTAGACACCCAGGACGTCCAATTCAGCGGTCGTCAGGGAAAAAACAAGATGTTCTAGAGAGAAGAACAAAAATAAACTCCAGTGCCACAGGAATATCCCGATAAGATGAATGATGGTGGAGAGAAGGGTGAGGGGCTAGATAAGGCTGAACAAATAGAGGCTTTACTGCTTGTCAGAGAGAAAGAGAGAGAGAGAAAAAAAAAGCATATGTATGTGTGTGGGATGGAGTCGGGGTTAAAGAAGGAAAAGAAGGAGGAGGAGGAGAGTTTTGGAAGCAGGAAATGTTCAGTGTGGTTTTTTGGTATACTTTTGATTACTGTGATTATTCCAGGATTGTTAACCTAGAAATAGATGTTGCAGTTTGAAATGTCGACAATTCGAATGTGTTCTCTGTGCCCTATTACATCTCTACTGTCACCACATGGTTACTCATTATCTTTGCAAACACTGCTATTTTAATGTCACCATACTTCACAGAGTTCTTTATATAATCTACGTCTTTTCTGCTTGACCCTATAAGTTAAGTGTATGGTCAACTACAGAACATTGATTTCATCCCAGTGTCCATTTTAAACCCTCAGCACTGACCGTTAACAGAGTTTAATTACGATCAACTGCGTGATCAGCAAAAGGATCCTTTAAGATGACAGCCTTTGAAGAAATCTTGTTATCTGAGTAAAGACATTCCTGTGTCAGTAAAGTGTGAGGCCAAAGTTGTTTAAACCTCTGAACCCCAAAACCCATCAGCTGGTTTGATAGACATCTTTTAAAAAAATAAAAAAAAATAAAAAAAAAAATAAAAATAAATCACCAAAATTACACCATTTCACAGTGCCAGAAACTCTGGTTAAATAGGGATCTTATTTGTTAAAAAAATAAATAAAAATACAAACTGCATTTACCAGAGCCAAAACAATCTGTGGATTTTAAGCTTTCTGTTGATCCATAAACTAATAACATGTGATGTAAGGTTCTGCCAGGAAAATTAATCAAATCTGAGTTTAAAGTTGTGATATTTCATTAAAATCACGTTATTATAAACAGTGTATAAATAAATAAATAAAGACAAATTTAGGGAGTCTTTGGCTGAACTGCAGGCTGTGCTTATACAGAGCAAATAGGAGACATGTATGTAAAAAAAAAAACTAAAATATTTCGTTTTTTTTCCACTATTGGTAACCCCTGTGGACACACATACACACTGTGTACATGCTGATTTCTAGGATTTTTCAATTTTTGTAAAATATATCATTCAACTTTTATGGCATTTAAAACTATGCTGCAGAAAAGACATTTTTGAGTTCTCTCTACTTCTAGCTATGGTTGTGTTGTTGCTATAGAGGTGTATGACTGTATATTGCAGTATAAAATGAGCCCACAGTGAGCAGAAATGTGACCAGAGCAACTCCATAAAACTGCTTGGGGTTCAGAGGGTTAATAACACTGAGCACTTATTGTCCTTTTTTGAATACAATAACAACTGATATGCAATGTTGTTGGATAAGCAAATGATTGAAACTGATTAACGTGACTCTGCCCTCAAAGGATAAACTAAACACAACAGTAATTTCCTCAAGCAAACTCTGCTGCAGTACAGACATGTACAAAGTTTGTATTAGTATTTAAAAGTCCTCAACCCATCAATGTGGATTAATGGAAACATGCATCAAAGTCAGTGAGTCCTTGTGGACGGTTAGAGGGGGCCAAGGTGTTGCTCAAGGACACTTCAACACAGCAAATGTTTTCCAGCTCTGGAACTGAAACCAGTTGAGTCATTATTGTCAAGCAGCTGCAGCCATCTTGCTTAATTTCCATAGCTGATTACTCACAAGCCGCCTGGATGACACAGGATGCGATAGAAATCTAGATCAGCTATTATTAATAGTTTCTGCCAAACTGAATTTGAGAGCAGTGAAGGAGATAAATGTCCTGGTGAATTAAGCTGAATTGTGATGAACTGCTGTGTCACTCCCAGCTTATATCTGCGCTGTCCTTCCTGGTTCATATCACCCTCATTATCTAGCTAGCTTCACCTGTAGGCTGCTGATAGTACACGTAGGATGCACAAAGGTTCCCGGGGTGTAAGAAATCGCTGGTAAGTTCAAGAGTGTGGAAGAAGAAGTGACTAGGTGAGAACAAATTATGAATGTGTGATTGTTTCTGAGCACACTTTGGTACAAGTGTGCTCCACTCGTACCAAGTAGTATCTGCTAAACTTCCCAGACTCTTAATAGATTTATGGATTGACTGCAATATAAACAACATTGGGCTAGATTAACCATCAGAACCCCAAAACCCGATGGCCGATTTTCTTTTTTTTTTAAATTGCAGATTTAAATAATAAAAATAAAATTGAAAAAAATCTGCAAAATTACACTATTATCAGAGCTAGAAACAGTAAAAACAGAGACAATCGTCGGATTTTTAACTTTCTGACAGTCCTTAAACTACTTATCACTGACGTACAGTTCCATCAGGAAAATTAAACCAAATCTAAGCTTAAAATTATCATATTTTATCAAAATTGTATTACTTCATTCTACATCTCTTATCTAAAAATTTTCCAACATTTTTGTAAAATAAATAAATAAATAAAAAACTCTGCGATCTTCAGCAAAACTGTGAAGTTGTGACTGACTCAGCTGTGATAAACAGTCACATAACAAAAATTCTGTAAAATATCAGCTGGGTTTTTTTCCCCAGTATTGGTAACACCTGTGTACACTTGGGAAAATACACTGTACATGTTGATTCCATGTTTTTTTTTACTTTATGTAAACTAAGAAATTCAACTTTCATTTTTTTCTTTTTATGCACTTTATGGCATTATAACCAAGTCACACTGCACTGCAATTCATTTTGAGTTCTCTCTACTTCTAGACATGGTTGTGCTGTTTCCACAGAGGTGCAGCACTTTTATTTGCAGTGGAAAATACACCCACAAGAACAGGAAGAAAACGCCCAGAAACTGCTCGGGGTTCAAAGGGTTAAACGTACCAAGCAAACTAATCAGTGTGTGTGTTTTGAGGGTTGGTGTACTTTTTGCCACGACAGTGTTTCATCACCAAGGCTACAAAACATCAGCCTCTAGTTGATGCTGAATCACATCATCATGGCACCAGCAGGCTTGGCAGAGTACATTTTGCACAGGTATATAAGAAAAAAGGCCGAAATACTCACAAGTTACATCTTGTTGTTTTTAGCAGTCATCACTCTTCGGGATAAACGGTGCAATTGTAAGCAAATATTAATAAATATTCTAGTATTTAGATTGTTGTTTTTTTCATGTGGACATGATTGAAACACACCCCAAAAAAGGTGGGAAATTGCGCTCTGCTCTTATGAGTCAGAGCCATTATGGTCACAGTGGCACTTATTATGCATGAGTCACCGCTGAACATTATGAGGCAGCAACATTGCGTGTGAATGTGTTTGCATGTACACGATGTACTTGCATTTTCTATAAAAAAAAATATTACAGTGCCATAGTAAACTTAAAGTTTATGAAGATATTTTTTGGATTATTAATAAATAAAATTAGTAGTAATCCTCCACACACTGTAAATGTGTGTTGGCATACAACAACACATAGGACAAAATATGACTTAATAAAGGGATATAAGGCAGCAAGGAACATAAATGAAATTAATTTTAAGAGTGTAAGGTGGATGAGAGATCCTACTAAATATTAGTTTAATTGCTGGTGATAATAGAGTAATTATCTAATCTAATATAATATAATCTATACCAGAAAAAATTTGAAAAATGTTCAATTATTCAAGGTGATGTCTTCAAAATGCTTGTTTCACCTGACCAGCAGTCAAAACTCCAATGATAGTCACTTTACAACACGATAAAACTGAGAAAAGCACCAAACCGTCACATTGGATAAGGTGAAAACAGAGAACATTTGGCCTACAGGTGACTAAGATGAATGATAGAGGAGCAAAATAGATGTAATTTTCTTAGTCAACTAATTGCTTAATTGCCTAATTTTACTTTTTAATTCTTGAAAACAAACAACTGGACCACTTAAATGATCCAGTTTCTAATTGTAATGTTGATGGACCAAAATCTTCCTCCATCATGCATGACAAAAAGTGAGGCATTACTCACAGCCGCTCAAATGCTAAAAAAAAGAAAACAAAAAAACATGGTAGTGCATCTGTTCCAGCTAAGAACAGCATGTGTTGCACGAGACACATTCAAGATCATAGGTTGGTATGGCACCAATAATAACTTGACAGCATCATGCAAGCAACGGGTGACGATTATATAACAATCAGAGCTCTGGATCGTCTGGATAAAAACTAAATTTGACCAAAATGGCAGGTTTATCTCTTTGTCTTTGAGCTAGCCTGTAGCTCTGTAAGTTCATATCTTCAGCCTGCATGGTGGCACTGCTGAGCTGAGAGGGGCATCTAAGGACACGTTGCTGCAGCAGACGTTCTTATTACGCCGAAGCTTTTACTGCATCGCCCCTTCTCACTCGCTCCACGCTATCCTCCCACTCCCTGTTCCCCTCTTTCCCCCTTCCACTCTCACTTTCAGTCTATCCCCTCCCACTGCTCGTGTCTCATTCCCTGTGCAGAGTTGCGCTGTAGCCTCTTCCCCCATAACACAAGACTACTCCCACCACCACCTTGGGTTCACCGCATTACTATCCCTTTTGTTGACACTATAATCTTTCCTACTGTACGTCTCACAGGCTGCAGAACCTGACTCCTGCTGACTAACAGGAGGTAGGGTTCAGGAATACTACTCACTGCTGCTGAGGCATTATTTTAGGCACCGCCAGCCCCTTTTCTTTCTCTCTCCATCGCTCCCGTACACAATGCGCAGCTCCACTCTGTATGGGCCTGTTACCAAGGTAACGGCAGGGGAATATTTTGTCCAACTAGCAAACAAGGGGGTTGATAAGAAGACGGAGGAAAGGAGTGAGGTAAAAGACGGGAGAAAGAAAACAGGAGCTGAGGATAAAAGTGGAAAAACGAGTGGAAACAATAGGTTTGGGGTATAGCCGCCGCTGGAGGACGGAAAAGACGCAGTGACCTTCTGTCTAGCTGCACTCCCGCCTGAACCTCCTCTTTCTCTTTCCAATCACTTCCTCCTTCTCTCATGCACACTCCATCATTGTTCCTTCGCTGTCTCCTGCACTCGCCCACAGAAACACCCGACCAGGACATTTTGTACACTTAGGCGAGGAACATTTCTTTTGTAACAACCAAGGGCAAATTGAATGATCTGACCACGGGAACAGCTGGCGTTTAGCAATCTAACATTTCCACAAAGGAATCACTCAGTTAGTCATTACCTCGCCAAATAAGAGAGAATTCATAACTTAGTAGGCAATAGGTAACACAGCGTGACATCTCAAGAACGCAAAGCATTGCAATCTAATGATCTATCAACCAAAATAAACTCATCCACCCCTGGAAACTATTCCTATGTGCTTCTCTTGATCGCTTTCTGACCTCATGCAAGCAGCTCTCCGAGTGAAACAATCACAGAAACGTGCGTCAAGACATTTTACACTCTCGTTATCAAGATCTGCATTGATGATTAGCAATTAAAGTTCCGGTACTTAACAGACTTTTTTGTATACGAAGCTGCAGGGGCTTGAATCGAGGTGACACCTTTATTGATTTCACAGATTAAATCCACTTCAGTCATGAAAGGAAGCTAAAGTGTCACAAGATAAAGAGGGTTTTTAGATCTTTTCAGAAGTGAGATAGCGCTCGTGCACAGCAGAATGCTACTCAACAGTCTGCAGAAGCTTCTAGTATTTTGCACTCTTAAGAGCACATTTGCAGAGGAGCTAAAGTATTTTGAAAAAAGATATCTCTATATGCTGTAATGCTATAATGTTTCTCAACCTTGCATGGAAGCAGCGTCATCAGCGTACGGGAGCAAAGGCTGCTGATGTGCAGTCGGCCCACAGCCCTTGTTCAAACACTGCCTCAAGCTTATGTAAATGACTAGAGGTGCATCGAGGCCAAGGTGCTACGTGTGGTGTTGAACAGATGGAGTGAACAAGGCTGGGGGGCAAATACTTTAGGAGGAATATGCTGTATATTACTCTATCAAACATGGAGCGGGTTGATACAAAGACAAAAGCCACCCATGGCTGCTGATGGCTGACGGTTTTGAACAAATTCCTACATTTGTATCTTTGAATGTGAATACTGGCCAATTTGCACGATTGCTGCACATACATATCTTAACATTTACTTAACAGTCTCATTTGTAGCTTTGCTGATTAAGCAAAGCCTGCAAGAGTCTGCCAGCTTGCAGGTAACAGCTTTCACCTAATTTCTCCATAGGGAGAAGTAATGTTGCCTACTTTTGAGCCCTCTTGGTTTTATTTTCCACCCGGGGACAGTTTGACGTGTAAAATCAGCATTTCTATCCATTTTGATCGACTTGCAAAGTAAAGAAAAAGATTGAATAAGCATTTATTAAGAGCAGCTACATTTTAAACTACTTAAATATCCATTATGTGGAGGCGTTATATTCTAAATCTTGAACCCAGGAGCTGCTGAGACACTGAGAACATGTTGGGTAACAGTCTAGACTGACATGTAATGGTTAACTCACAGCTGATAGGGACACGGACCATGAAACTAGATCCTGAGAAACACAATCATAGTGACAGGATACACACAGATAGAGATGGATGCACAAGCAGAGAGTCTGATGGAGTTCATTCGGAGTGTTTTCAGCTCTATGGAAGTGCTTTTTTACAATGCTACAAGCAGAAGCACTGTTTTGGGCCAATACCTTAAGGAGTGCACTGAGGTAATTGTGCATGGCATTTGAAAAATATCAATGGAAAAGAGAAACCGAGGCATGTAGTGTGGTCACGGTGGGATGAAGATAAAAAAAAAGAAAACATGGGTCATGTGGCATGAGATAGGAGATAAAGGAGGCAGAAACAAACAAACAACAACAAAAAAACCTACTGTTCTTCTGCTGCCATGCCAGGGCTGAGCTTGTGTGATGTTGTTGGCAGAGATAAAGTCATGGCAGAGGAGATACAGCCACAGAAAGTTATTTTTTTCCTCCTGGGCACCAGTGGTATGAAGGCAGGGACAGAGGGGCAAATTTAAGCAGGCCTAAACCTGGGCACAGGGCCCACCTCCTGTACACCCATGTGACACCCTCCCACTGTGGTGTGACTGCGTTTTTCTGCCTGCATGTCAGCATCATAAAGATAAAGCAGAACAGACAAGACGCAATCAGCTAACCCCAACTTTAATGATGTCACATTGGCTTTTTTCTTGTATACTCCAACTCCAAAACCCCACCTGTCCCCCCTTCCTCTCACCTTAGTGCGTCCATTGATGACACAGTTCCCCAGCTGTCCATTGGCAGCGCTGTACATGACGACCTCATCGATGTGAGCCATCAGCACCGCGATGCTCTCGCACCCAGGCTCCTTCCCCTCCACCCAGGCGATCTGGTCACCCCGGATGCTCCGAGATGGGATGCTCTTCTGGCTCACCAGCTGCCCGCCCCGAAATTTCCCGCCGCGATTCAGAACCTCCACCTCCTCCAGCACCTTGTCGCCCAGCTGGGGGCCCAGGAAGTTTTCCTTCACGCAGATGCCGTAGTACCTCATGCAGGGGACGATGTACTGCTGGGCTATGCGCTCTGCCGACCAGCCGCTCCCCGCAGGAGGTGGCAGGGCAGTGATGGAGGTCTGGCTGGGTGCAACTGGCAGGCCAGAGGCTGCCACCCTGTGTCCATTGTGCTGGTTAGTGTGAGGGGCGAGAGGTTGGCTGCTGTGGGAGCTGTTCACTGTGACCGTGAGAGGGACGTCTGCTTGGGTCACTCTGGAGGCCTCCGAAGATTTGTTTACAACACTTCCATCCACCAGCCTCCTCCGTTTAAAGTCCAACTCCCCCAAAGTGAACAGCGGGTCAGGGGAGCTTCCTCCCCCAGGTGACCCTATTAAAGGACCATTAAGAGTTTCTGCCCCAAAGTCCCAGTACTCCCCTCCCCTCCTCTTCTGCTGCTGCTGAGCCTGCCTGGCTTTCAAGTCCCCGTTGATCCTCCTCACCACTAAAGGGCACTTCTCATGAGCAGCCCGGTCTCCATTCTCCAGCAAACATGCCCTGCTGGTGAGGGGGTACCCAGGGCCAACAGTTTGCCCCGCCGCCCCTTTCACTTGATAACCATTGGGCGTGTGCGCCAAAACGCCCGAGTGGTTCCCCTCCACTGTGGCGGAAGGAGACACCTCCCCACCGTTGTAGAGCGGCACGCCGGTTTTGGACTGCTTGGTCGGGGTTGTGATTCCGGGGGAGTCGGTTTGGGAGGCGAGACCGGCGAGCAACTCCGCGGCTGTCGGGCTCCCCAC
>OMNN01028775.1:0-16848 GCA_900302755.1 Chromis chromis | reverse complement strand
GACAGGTGAAGTGAATAACATTGATCATATTGGTACTATGTGGTGTTCTGCTGGAAAACTTTGGATTTTAACATTCGTGTTGATGAGACTTAGACATCCAAATAAACATTGTCCCAGAACAAGCACACTCCCTCATGCAAATGGAAATTCCAAATGTCACTGGCCTACCCCCGCAGGAAAATGCACCCCACCACATGGCAAAAACAATCCAACAATCAGGAACATCTTGAGGAACATGACAATGGCCCAAGAAGTTGATTTGACCTCCAAACTTCCTAGACCCCATTCTGATCAAGCATCAACAGGATGCAGTTGAACAAGTTTAATTGACAGAGGCCACACTGCACAAGCCAGAGTACCTAAAGGATCCACTGCCAACATCCTGGTGCCACACCCCATAGGACACCCTGAGAGGTCCTCTTGTCCATGCCCAATGGTTCAGAGCATTTTTGACCACATAAAGGGGGCCAACATTATGCCTGATTGGTGTATATTACCAAGACAGTCATACCATGACTGGATGAAATAAGGAATGCATTGTGAGAAATGCATTATAAGAACTACATTGTGATCATGCTGAATTGAGGAAATAACAATTAAAATATTACCTTTATTCCAATAAACCATTGTTAAAGCATCGACTGACTTTTAACACCAATTTGTAAATGTAAATACTATCTGTTTACCTTCTACACCCCAAGCAGTTTGTGGGTGTTTTTGCTTCTGTCATATTTTTACTCACTGTGAGCTCATTTTTCACTGCAATGTAAAGTCCTGCACCTCTATGGAAACAGCACAACCATAGGTAGAAGTAGAGAAGACTGAAAAATGTTGTTTCTTTGGTATAACAAATTTATAATGCTATAAATCATTCAAGGAAGAAGAAAAAAACTTTGATTATTTATTTTTACAAAGAATAAAAACACCTGGAATCAATGTGTGCAACATTTTTTCTCACAGGTGTTACCAGTGCCGAAAAAAAACACGTCTCCACATGTTATGGATATTTTATGACTTACATTTTTATTTATTTAGTTTCATACTTGTCTCCTGTCTGCTCTGTGTTGATTAAGAACAGCCTGCAGTTCAGCCTAGTTTAACCTAAAAGTCCTTGATTTTTTTTTCTCATGTGACTTGGTTGCAGCTGAGTCACGAATGGGTTCCTGGTCCTAGCCTTTTACCCAATCTTGTTAGTGCAAACAGTTTCTTTTTTTTAAACCAGCCATGTAAAATATAGTGATTGATGAAATATCACGATTTTAAGCCTGGATTTGAATACATTTCCCAAGTTCAGGGATTGTTGTGGCATTAAAATGCAAGAATTGTGTCTATTTTTTACAATTTCTGGCTTTGATAAATGGTGTAATTTTGGTGATTCTATCTATTTAATGAGCATAAGCCTCAACCTACTGGTAGGTCTTAAGGTTAATGTAAATTTACACTGTCTTTATGCCAATATGTAGCTGTTTGTTTTACCGTGCAGTAGGTACCACCTGTAATAATTTGCATACACATATTTTACAAATGTAAAACAAGTCACTTCTTTTGACAGATGAGTGGTGCAAATGATGCATCCATGTTAAACGCATTACTTATCATATAAATGAAGTGTGCAGGAATTGCAGTAGCCTACCACAAATATAATGCATCAAAGCGGGGGCCATTAATTCCCTCCGGCAAGCTTTTCACCTTCTTATTTTGTGCTGAGGGAGAGACAATGACAAAGAGAGCAAGGGAAAGATAGAGAAGGGGCGGACAGAGAAAACAACAGAGTTCATCAGGTCTTGGCCTGCTGTGAAGTGAACGTTGGGGGGGAGTGTGTGAGTGTGTGTGTGTGTGTCAGCGTGAAGGTTGGGTGCATGTGAATGTATGTGTGTTGCGGGTTGGAGGGTGATGAGAAAAATCAAGGACAGCCGCCTGTGCCTTCCCTAACTCTGTTAGGCCAGACTGGCATTTTAATAAGGGTTGCTGAATACCACTGCTTCATCCCCCCGGGAAGCTGAACACACACATTCACACATCTTCGGCCACATGCGTACAAAGTATACAGCAGAGAGGAGGGGGGCGGTAGTGGCACAAATCACTCGTAGGTGTGTATGAACGCTGGTGTACACAGAGTGATCCTGGGTGTATATAAAATACCCTCCCTGTCTGTATTTTATGAAGATATACCGGCACACTAGTGAACGTGTTCTAGATATTAAATTACTTCAAAAGTAAATCTATAAATGGTAAATTAAGTGGCTGGCAGAGATGGCCCCCAGTGAAATCTTTGTCCGTATTGTAATGCCATTATTGTCCACGCCAGTGCAGGGAGGGCTGGGGCCATGTGAATGCAAGACAGCGTTCACATTCTCACATGGCAAGCACGGAGCCCACTGATAATAAGAGCCATGAGGGAGGGGTGGGGGGGACGACGGTGAGATTGCAGCGGCGGTGAAAACACAGGCTTATATTTCGCGTCCACTGTCCATCAGCCATCGACTGTAACGTGATCTGTCGCGGCCAGAGGTGGTGCCTTCAGGCGAAAAGGAGATTCATCTGCGGAGAGGGATGCAGATAGATGAATGCTGCCTCATATTGACCAATGCAGATGAAAGCAGAGTCATACATAATGTTCACACATACTGGGGCTGCTCCCGCCATCGATCGTGGGAAAGCGCTTTGGAGATGCCGCCTTGCTGGGAATGCGCTCATTGGAATTGCTGCTGTCACACTCTTTACATCCTGTGTCAAAGTGTATGTAAAGCATCTCTGCGTGGAAGATTGCCCTCTCTTTTTTTTTCATCCCCTTTGATCAAACAACAAGATGTATATATTATTAACTACTTCTAGAAAATGCAAAGACATTCTATTTATTTATTTTTTTTAAACAAGAGTGAAAACATGAGTGGCGACTTGACTAGAGCAACTTGAAACGGCATTTTTCAAGTTGCTCTAAACTAATATGGTGACCTTTTAAGCTGACAAGTGTGTAATGTGATTGCATACACGCGGCTCTGTTCCTATTTTCTCGAGATTCGGTTTCACGCAGCGGGGCGAGCGGCTTGTGAGAGGGATCAGAGTGGTTCTGATACCGCTCGCCCTTTAAAGCAAGGAGGAGATGAAACGGAGCAGCGTCCTGATTGAAGATAAATCCAGCCTGATTAGCTTTGCCGTGCTCCTTAGGTTGTTGTTTCTACTTCTGTGCTTCTTCCTCTTACTTTTTTTTTTCCAAATGAGATGCAAATTCTGTCATAAAATAGTGATAAGTTTGCATAAGAATTTACTCTACACTGGCTCATTTTCAGCTGATTTCTAGGCACCGCTGTTTAGTTTTGCTTGTCTAACACAAAAGAATAATTTGTTTTCATCTACGGGGCACGGCTAAGTGTGAGAAATGCCATGCATGCATGCAAGCAAAGACATGCATAAAACATTGTAAATTATCTCATGCATTACCTCAATTCAATTATTGTTATCCCCTTAAGTTAGAAGAAAATATTATTGGATTTCCCTGCTATGCCTTGATTTATTCATTTTAATATTTCCACCAAAAGATATGGAGGCATGCGTGCAATTATTGCCTCCATCTGGTCCTTATACATACACCTATGCATAACCCCAACACGTATAGGCTCCGGCTTGTCCCTTTGCATTATTGGAATTGCCCAATGGGCATTGACAGCGGGAGTTTAATGAATTAAAGTGGACATAGCTGACTCAGTTCAATCGATAACAGGTCCCCGGTGGAGCCCTCTGCTCTGAGCACTAGGAGCAGCACAGGAGGGGAGATGGAAAGACAGAGATACAGTGACAAAGAGAACAAGAGGCAAAAATGAAAGAGAGGGAGGAAAAAAAAAAAGAGCATACAAAGGGGAAAAAGAGGAGGGACTAACCCTCTAGAGAGAGATAATGTGAAGGGAGAGAGGCAGGGATGGAGCTGAATACAGAAATGGATAGAGGCGATGAATGAGATCCGGCCAATGAAAGGGTTAAGTGTTTTGCAGTTCTTCACCCTAATGGCTCCTGAGGCTTCTCCTCAACTGGGCTAGTTTGTAGCTACTATATCCTCCTAGATCCTGGGAGATGCACACTTGATTTTTTTTCCTCCCTCCTCATCTCAACAGCAGCTTGTTTGTACTTTACTGCACAACAAACAAACTGGGACTTTATAACACACGTGGCCTCATTCAGTCCAGCGCACATAGAACCAACATTCGTCTTGTACTTCAGCGCGGCGCTGGAATCATAATTGTTGGGGCCCCTTTTGAACAATAAACACTTTTTCTCTGGTGGTGCTTTGTTCCAACGTTGCAGTCAGGAAGTGGTGGAGGGGGAGGCGAAAAAAGTGAGATTTGCTTTGTTTTCGACGAGAAAGAGATTAAACCAAGCCGTTGGCCTGTAAAAGAATTACATAAGATGGAAATGCAAACCATCTTACAAGGCTGAGCAATCACTCTCTCCAGGGTCCACGCCGGTTTATGTCGGGGATCCGGAAAACACAGCATTAAATGGATTTGAGCTGTTTTATGACATATTGGTGTATGCAACTAAATCAGGGCATAGTGAGACTTAATGGGTGTTCAGTTGGAATACATGATGAATTTTAAACGCAACTGCATGTGAATCTATGGAAAGACACATAAGAGCACAAAAAGATTACAATCTACACCATATCTGAGAAAAATAGATAAATCCAGCTCTTTATAGCTCCAGGGTGTTGTTCACCAACTAGTCACTAAATTTGCCTTTGTGCTGCGTGGTGCAGATGAAGTACTGCACAGTCAGACCTCGTTTTCTTAAAACAGATGCTTGAAACATTGTTGAAAATGGCTAAAAAGCTCAAATGGAAGCTGTGGAAGCGTTGAGTGAGATAATAATTAAAAAAAAAGATGAAATAAAGTATTGTTTTGTTAAGTTTTAATCGTCCAATGCTATGAAACACAGTGACAAATGATGTGTTTTGCTATGTACAGTCATGAACAAAAGTCTCCATACACTTGTAAAGACCATGTATATCATAGCAGTGTTGCAGTTTTTATTAACACCTATAACTCATCATTGAAACACATGCATCTTCTGCAAAAAAAAAAAAAAAGCAATCATGCATTTTGGTTCTTTCATAGATTTATTACAAGTCTTCTGGAAATATACCAAAGTCTGCTGGGTCAAAAATATACATACAGCAACTTGAATCATTAGTTTTAGTGATGTAGAAAGTTTTATTAATCAAATTTTCTGATTCGTGATTACGATTGACTACAGCTGGTGACTCCTCTGAGCAAATTTAAATAGGGCCCATTTGATTCACTCATTAGACTCAGCTACCAAATGCTACAGTGGGAGAGTCTGAGAAGCTCAGCAAAGATCTAAAAACACAAATCATGAACTTAAACAGGTCAAGAAAGTCACTTTGAGCCATTTCAAAGCAGCTACAGATCCCAACATCTTCTGTGCAAACAATTGATTGTAAGGGTAGAGTTGTGTCACTGCTGCGATCAGGAAGGAAAAAAGAAGAAGATATCACAAAAACGAATGGGTTTGATATGATTCCATTATAGAAAATTTAGAGTTATAGGAGTCATTTGAAACCAAAGACTGCTATGATATACATGGTCTTTACAGGTGTATGTACTTTTGTTAGCAGCAATATCCAGTTCCAAGGATCCGATAGAAGCTGCAGCTAAAATCTCTCTATACCAAACTTAAATCATTGTAAAACATTTCTCTCCAGTCTGAATTGACTGTCTGTATATTTGCCTGTTCTAAGCATCTCTGCTCCTTTAAAATCATAATTTCTCTTTTCTCACATTGTATTATTTTATTTTTTTGTTTTAGCTTATCCCCACCCCAATGCTCTCTTTTCATATTTTTTCTGCCTTGACAGGGAACGGTTCCGCCTGTCATGTCACACTTGTGACTGACTGTGTGATGGATGGTATTCTGGTTAGAGCTCTGCTCTGTTTAAGGCACACAGTGGGGCAGAAGCACCCTGCCACCACCTACTCTACCTGTCATGCACCGCACCCTGCTCACGTCACCCTGTATTACTTCGATTCTCTCTTACCGCTTTCTCCTTTTTTCAAAGCAACCTTGCTCTACTTCTCCAGCCATTTTTTGGGGGTTTTTTTTATACTCTCTTCTGGCATTATTTGTCTTTCTGCTGTGCATCCGTCTGCTGCCGACAGTCCATCATTGTCTTTGCATGTTTTAAGCAGATGGAAATATCTTGTACTAACAGTATCCTTGAGTAAACTCGTAAGCCGTCTTGTGATTTTATTTTTAAAACTTCCCCGCAGTTTAAACTTCCCCTTTCTGCTCTATTGTCTTTCAACAAAGACAATGTGATCTAATGCTGCAACCTTTCACACATTTTTCTTTCCATTAGGCTCTCTGTTCTACCATCTTTCTTTTTTCTCCCAATTATTTCCCTGCAGTAGCCCATCCCGCTAATCATAGCGCGCACGGATGGACAAAGTGTTAAAATTTAGTTATGCTAACAAGGAGCAGGGCAAAATGCAGCCTTCTTTTTTTTTTTTCCAGGCACTGCTCTGGTAATGGGTCCTTGACTGATTGACAGGCCTATTCTCTGCTCCTCCTGAGTGACAAGTCTGCAGTCGCCGCTGCAACGTAGGAAATGAGAGTGGAATTACAATACCAACCATGTCACCTCCTGAGGGGACAGGAGAAAGGAAAATACAATCACAGTCCCCATCAAACACACACACACACACACACACACGCACACACAAGATTGCAGTCTCCATTTAGCTTAACCCTGGTGGAGGAAAAACACACATACACACCTAGACTAGATTTTCGTTGCTATTACGCCGCCTTGTACTTGATCTTAACATGGCATCCACCCCAGCTGTGTAGGCAATGCAAATGAGTAAAAGAAAAAAGAAGCTGCATATCTGTGAAGTTATCACCAATCACAGCTGTTTAGAGAAACCTTTTAAATTAAACATGATCCAACTTTTATGTGTTGAGGAATTCTCTTCTGCTCGAACATGTTTGAAGAATCAGCTTGAATAGCACACATAAATAAACGTATAGCCATGAATAATATACGAGTTTAATTTTAAACGAAGTACGACTACAAAAGGGGGGGCGTTCATTTATTTCGTTTCCCATCTTCCTGTCGGGAAGCAGTCGGAGCAAGCCTGTGAATGAGTGTGGTTTTCTTCGAAAGGACTGTGAAAACACCCTTAATATTTTAGGGTGTCCCAGGGATTTGTTTAAAGAA
This sequence comes from Chromis chromis, assembly GCA_900302755.1. Taxonomy (NCBI): domain Eukaryota; kingdom Metazoa; phylum Chordata; class Actinopteri; family Pomacentridae; genus Chromis; species Chromis chromis. Next base: position 9,617 of record OMNN01028775.1, on the reverse strand, counting down.
ACTGTGAAAAACACAGAAAGTCTCTCTGTCTTTTTCTTTTTTGTGTACGTGCACAGAAATGGGGGAAGACGCCGAGTTAAATAAGAGAGACTGTGCAGGAGAGCCGAGGTATGTTTTCTATTTACACCGCGGGAGGAAATGCAAATTCAAATCCGCATTTCTCTTCTGCCAGTCAAGTTTAGGCATTCTAATCCCTGTAAGCAGAGATACTACGTGATGATGACCACAGCTTCAACCACTGAGTGAACCCGCAGGAGGAGCTTTCCAGCTTTTGTCCACTTCCTGCTGTGTGCTTCCACATGTGCATCCCTTCCATCTCTCTCATTACCAGGTCCGGTTAATATGACGCTCGTGTAGATTAGAGTTTAAGTGGGGACATTTCCTATTAAAAGCTTTTTATTATGTCTGCTTTTACATGGAGACAGCCGCGGTCCCGGAGTCTGTTTGTGCCGCATTTACTGTCATTCCCCTGTCGCTCTGCCTTTACTGCCTGTGGTGCGAGCGGGGGTGTTTATGAGTTTATAAAGGCTCATGATGCATCATCATGCTTTTAGAAATTCAGACGTGAAAAAAAAAAAAAAAAGTCAAACCCCCCTTTCCCTCTTTGCTCCCTGCCTCCCCTCATTTCCTAACCATCCCAGCACACTCATTTAACCTTGTTAAACCCTCTAAACCAGGCCGCTCAAGGGCTGTTACATGCCACAGTAATCTCTAACGGGGGATTCATTTCAGTCACTGTTGGAGGAAGAACAGTTCACATCAGCCATATATAATTTACAGACACCAAGATCTTTAGGGGAGGAGAAATGGCTATTGTGATGTTACTTGAAGATGTGGCCTTCGGGGCACAAAAACCGGAGACAAGAGCCAGGCCAGTTAGTGTTCGGGGAAAAAAACAACAACAACAAAAAAAAACACTGGGGCCTTTTGTGGTGTGACAGGCCAACAGAAGGTGAAGGGTTTAGGGCTTTAAGAGTGCAGGAGAGGCAGCAGTGGAGACAGAAAGACAGAAGCATGTCTTTAGAGTTTAAGCAGCAGCTGGATGGGTGCACAGCCGCCATAATGAACCCTATTGAAGGTGAGAAGGATCCAGGTGGCCAGCCTTTCAGGGGTGGACAAAAGGCAATCAGCCCTGTGGCCCCTTTGTTTGCCTGTGTATGTGTATGTGTGTATGATGAACACACTCCTGTACTAGTGAAAAGGGGATCAGTCAGAGAATGGAATTGTGTATGGCGTTGAGAATTGCTTTCAGGGGAGCTGGAGTGTGCTGCTGTAGATGGACTGGTATTATAGCCTCAGCAGACATCTATTGGAAAAGCCCCTCAGAATTCGTTGTGGTTAGAATAAAGTCTCGGGTGTCAAGCATAGGACCGGTCAATAATTTTCAACTGTAAATTGATAGTTTGGAGTGTGCGGCACCTCGCGGTGTCATGGTGTTCTGAAATTGTTTTTTCGCTGAGCTATAGGTTTCCAATCCTGCAGTTAATGATACTTGTATTTTATCCGTCCAACCGCAGCCATCTGTACTCCAGAGTTTCGAACTGGGGCTCATGAGCGCACCTGTTTGAATGAGTAACTGCCGGCGCAATATTGTGCAGTTAAGGAGCGTCATACGGGGAAAGAAATGGTGATTGTTTCCTTCCTGGAGATGTTCCGCGCAGCCACAGCATGGGGGCCCCACTCCATAGATAAACCGCCAGATGTTTCCGTGCACTAGATTTGGCCATGAATCTTCTTAACTGCAGCTCAACCCGCGGATGACAGAACGAGTATATGGTCAAATCACTGTTTGTGACAGCGCCCCACAATTTTTGCTCTCCTAACAGCCGCCATTGATGGTTTTCCCTTTACTCCTTCCCCGCCCCCTCGATCCCGCGGCTTCTCCTTGCGTTTCCTGCCGGGGTTCGGTTCCTGTGGCACGTGGCTATATTTCAAGCTGCGCTGTTTGCTGGTGCTAATGCATTTAGTATCAATGGCTAATTAAAACTGCAAGATCACTTTGGTAAAACATCTGTTCCACTCCTAATAAGCAGGGCTGTCTTGAAGCGATTGCGTTAAGTGTCATTAAGTGCTGATCAAACGATGCCGCCTGGTCAATGCTGGTAAACGTTGCTGAATGCTGAGTCGTGCATGCCTTGAATTCAAACACCAATCACAGACTATCTCTTTTATTTCCTATGCACTGCCATCGCTGCGTATTGTCCTGTGTTGTCGCTGTGCATTTTTAAACATCCTCTTTTTGCACCCATCCTACTTTGTTTAATTTATTTCCAGGGTGTCTGCTAACATCTGTTCTGAGACAAAATTGAGCCTTCCAGGCTAACTGGGCCCATTTGCAGTGCTTCTGTTGGTCAATGAGTAGTGTCTGTAACAAATAAGGAACGATAAAGGTTCAGTTTAAAGTATTATATACGATTATCAGTCGTGTGTCTTGTGTTATTTTTTGTTCTGGATCCATCATCAGCCTGCAGTTGGCCATAAAATTTTGAGGACAGATTCTTATAACGATTTCAAATCTCCTCACATATGATGCAAATGTTATTACAATGGTTTTCTGATCTGATTCCGGCTGGAGCTAACAGCTTAAATCTGCACTGGTCTGTTTTGACATCAAACAATGGGGATTTCATAAGTGTTTACCAAATTAAAACCGTAGAAATGAAGCTTTTTTGCCTCGTTTTTTTTTTTTTTCTCCGTGTTGTGTTGACTTAGCCGATATCAGCAAATGGAACAACAAATGCTTCCCTATCTGGGGCATCCATTTACATACAGACAGAAAAAAAGAAGAAGAAACAGGGAGAATGTATGAGTGGGAGAAGATAACTAAAAATTATTCATTTGAAAGTCTGAGAGCAGAGAGGAAAGAACCTCAAAAGGGAAGTGAATTTTAAGTGTGGTGCAGGATACCTCAGAGTGACTGATAGCGTGCCTCCTAAGTAGGTCAGACAAAGGAACCCACGACATCTGACGGACCCTAATGGCAGTAATAGTGAGATAACGGTCCGACTTCCTCGGCGTACACATTGATTTGATAAATATGGAAGCAATTCTTCATGTGATGCCCACTCAAACCCAATGACGAGCATGAATCTTCATACCCTTGATTATATGATGCAACACATGGCAGAAGGTAGTCTAAGCTAGAACTTCTTACAGTGTTTACAGTGGTAATGTGCTCTTCAGGAGGTATATGCTGTGCTTGGAGAATAGAAAAAATATGTACATATTTAACACGTTATCTTTTATTTAAACGTTTTCTATCAAAACATTATCTAGAGGGTAGTTGAATGTACTTTGTTAAAGCATTAAAAAAACAAAGCGGGCGATGTCAAGGTTTACAGACTCCATGAAGTTTATTGCCCTCGCGATGGTCTTTTTATTAAAACTTAATGGATTTGGCTGGCTCGGACAAGTCTCAGAGGCTTTTGTGTTTTTAAAGATCCTCTTTTTTTTAACTCTCTGCTCTTTCCTCTCCTCCATCACCCTGCCTCAATCGTTCCACTCTGAATTACTGTATTTCTGTTTTATCGTCTTTTCTTTGCATCCCTCTATGCAAGTGCCCTGTTGTTTGTCCCCCCCATATAATGTCTAAAAGGCAGCATTCCAAGTCCTATTGTGTAAAGCATTGGTGTGCATTGTTGAACTAATGGCTTTTAAGATGTCAAAAGGAAAATGTAGCGCGCGGAAAAGAGAAAACTCCTTGCCCTGTGTGGGTTTTTCATCTAAAATTGGTTCCTGTGCACTGTGCGCACCATCCATTCTGCAAGAGGCCCTTTCTCTCCACCTCAAAGAATGGTTAACAGCAGCAGGCGGCGATGACAATTCAAGTGGATGCATATTAAATCTCTTAATGTTCATGTGTACTTGAAAGCATGGCGCACAAGAAAAGATGTCCCTGTATCTAGTTGACTGTGTTTTTGCAGTGTGCATGTTCGCATTTTACACTTGGCTTTGGCACTCTCAGGTGTGTAAAAAGTGAGCTGCTGACCATGAAAATGTGGTAGTGGGACAGACCCGATCCCATTATTTCCCACCCTTTGCTTGTAAAAAGACAGGCGTCCGGCGTGCTCTGCGGGGGAGCAAAAGAAATCTCACATCTGCCACTGTAGCAGAGAAGCCATCAGCTTATACAATGCTTCTCTGCTCCGGCAATCTTTTACCGGGGCAAATAAAGGGCTGTATGTTTTTTTATCAGCGCTTGCATTGCTGCCTCTGAAGGTTTCCTCTCAGGAAATGGAGGAGGAAGTGAGGGGTTGTGCACCGTCAGTTATCAGATATACAGTAGTTGCTCTGGGATATTACTCGCTGATAGATTCTGAATAAGACATCTGCCAAAATGCTTGGAGAGTCACTTCTCGCATAGGTGCTTCACAGAAGAGCCGACACCATTTGATTCTTAGATTGGAAATGCTGGAAGTTGCAATTGTTTTGGTTCTTATCTGTGCAACATAGCGAAATTGCATGGAGACAGACTTATACCCCCTAATTTACCGAGCCCCGTGGGTTAAGAGGATGTGTAACCAACAGAGGAGGACAACTCTACTATATCCACAACACTTGCACTGACACATCTGAAAGGTGCTAAAATGAAACATAAGGGTCTGTAAAGCCAGTGCAAAGAGGGAGAGGGAGAGAGAGAGCAAAGGGAAGCTTCAGATTCAGTGAGAAAAACACAGAGATGCTGCTGTCTGAGGCCATAACCCTGACAGCATTACTATTTACCATTTGTCTTCATGCATGTGACAGTCCTTAATTATTTCCAGGGGAGGCTGAATGATTTGTATTTCAGTCAATGAGCTACGGGCCTTTTCTTCATCTAGTGTCAATGATTTAACTAAGTGCCTCTCATGTGCTTTATCTGCATATGAATTCTGTTAATCATATTTTTTAAACCCAGCATATTCTCTCTGATAGTTATACGATTCTCTGGCTACTGTTTAATTATCATTCTCATTAGAGTATAAAGTAATTGTATTGCTACCGTTGCTATAGCCGTAATTGGCTTCATCATGTGATCCACTTTATTGTTTTTTTTTTTTTTAAAGATGTCCTTCAGTCCACAATATGCTAATGAAATTCTTTTTGAAAATCAACCTGCAGGCTTTGAAGCTCTGTTTCTCGCTCCAAACCGTGTTCTTTGTTTTGTTTGTTTGCCTTGTACATTGGTGAAATCTTTCCTGAAGCCCTTTCTTTTTCTCTTCCCCTTCCCATTTCCCAAGACACTGGCGCTGTAAATAGTTTTACCTTTCCCCATAGCAAAGTCCTTTTCTGCATATGTTCTCCCTCCCCAATCAAGCCTTTCATCCCTCACTATCAGGCTCTTTCTTCTTAACTTGAGACTAAACTGAGCAGACAGATTGATTCCAGGTGTCACGTTAATAACCGTCCCCTCTCTCGCATCTCAGTGGTGCCATTAAGTTGGGTTCCATTTATATTTCTACGTGATTAAGCGGTGAAACATTCTGCATTGTTTTATCTGGGTGTATTCAGTTGTCAGTTTCCCCACTGCTCCATTAAAAAGCCTTATAAGCAAACCAAAACACGTCCAAATACAAAAAAAAAAAAAATGTGTATGCATCGACTGAAAGTGTGTGAAAATGGCCCGCTCAAAAATGAATGAGTACACGCTGCCATCATTAATGTCTTACTAAGCCGACAGTGTTACCTTTCTATTCATAACATTTAAATCTTTCTGCCATATGACAGCAAACAATGTAGGAGTGGCTTCCAAAATCCCCGGTAATCCATCTTCACAGTGATTACCGCAAGAACTGGCTCTTAACTGCTTGTGACAGCCAACATGAAGCGCCGAGACAGATGTCATAAGTTATTGTCGTTGGCAGTCAAGAGGCATTATGCAACTTTAATGATGACTTTCATCAAGCCTCACAAAAGCCCCGCCGACTCCAAACGAGGACGGCGTGTCGCTCGCTGTGCGTTCGTCTTCTCCAGACCCAAATGCACCGATTCAGGACCGTGGGATGCAGCTGCGAGAGCGTGGCTCCCAAAAGACTTACTGGAGCATGGCCTCGAGCCACCTTGAACCATACCACTGGTCCTCAAATAACTCGAATGGAGGTCATTTCGCAGTGAAGTTACTGTATGCACAATGGACGTACTCAGTCGGCAGTGATGGCCAGAGGAGTCCCGGAGCATAAAAGAGGCCCGGGATCTTGCATTTCAATCTATTCCGCTTCCTTTCCTCAACATTCTATCTCTCTCCACGTCTTTTTTTTCTCTCTCAATTTACGACGGTCACAGAACTTCACAGATTGTGACTCCTACTCGCGTCTCGTTAGCGTTCAGACAGCATAAAGAGCTTCCCTCTCATGTCCCCGACTCTTGCTCAGCAACCTATTTCCCCACATCTAAATCCTTCTCTGTAGGATGAGCATGTCCCACCGTCTCTTTTTACCCTCACTTACCCCATGTAGGAATGTTTCCCTTTTTTCCTGTACGCTTGGTTACCAGCTGGGCCACAGAGACATAATCCTCTGCTTAACTCACCAGGCTGCTAATAATGGTGGTCACTCCTGCCAAGCTACACGGAGAAAAACGGGGGCGAAATCGAGCACGGTGACGGGGTGGTCCTCTCTGAAAGTGATCTGGCCTCTGAACTTTGCAAAAAATACAAAAAATTAATAAATGAATAACACGCCATTAGCCAAAGACCACCAAAGTGTAATGAATGGGAATAGCAAATGAGAGAGTGGCATATACAAACACAGGCTGTCTGAATAATTCCATTAGAAAACAGTCAATGTTCATTTGGGCTATAATTAGGCCCTCTATCACACAGACATGCCGGCCTGACTGATAGTCAAATTGCAGAAGATTGTGTTTACGTTTTTTTTTTCATCATATCTATTAGGAGTTCGTCCTCCATCTTGTGTCTCATGTTTTCTCTTTCATCCCCTCTCCAAAGCCCTGTCCGTCTCATGAATAAACCAATAGAATGACTGGAGATTAAGTCTTGAAAACAGGAAGATTCACATCTCTAAAGGGAGCAACAGCAGAAGCATTTTACGGGGCATACCATCTGTATTCTTACTCTTAAACATTCATTATAAATGCTACATGTGTGTCATCACTTACAAATCTGGCTCCTTTCAAAATATTTCAGAACCATTTCCTGGTGTGAAACATTTATTTATTTAATTTTTTATTAAACAAAGTCCCTAAAGTGGTTCCTTTTGCAGTGACTCATGGTGTGATCTGTCTGTGAGAGACGAGGTATGGCATCATGGTGTCATCATGATCCTTGAAATCTTTAGCCTTAGGGCAAGCACACAGCGCTCGCTATGTTACGATGTTTTTGCAGTGGTGTAGTGTGCCTTCCAGTGATTTGTGCAGTTAACATACAACACACTGCTTGAGAGCAGCTTTTTTTTCTTTTTTGTATTGCACTAAGTGGGTGGTATTGCCTCCGCCGCTATGCAGGATGACATGTGCCGCTCTCATTGCTCACCAAATAATGATTCCACTTTGCAAGTACCCTTCACAGCCTTACAATCCTGTTAGAGGCTGATTGCATCCGGTTGTAAGGTGAGTCAGTCAGACTAAATCAAGTGATTGTAATAAGCTGCTGTTTGCTTCCCTTTTTTGGGATATCGCTTTTGTGTTTCTTGACAATTCCTCCATCTTAAGCAAGGAATGAAGGACTAAAAATGCTATTCTTTGGCTATTCCATTACCGAAGGGCCTGTGCATTTTGTAAGTGCCCACGACAGCAGTTTTGTTTTCTTTATTGTTTGCTCAGGAGGCCGGGCTGATGAAAAAGGCAGCCTGCATGATCCAATGGCAGCACACTCACCCTGCCAGCCATGTGCAGAGTGTGCTGGCAGTGCCTGCAGTAATGACTTAATATCAGTCCTCCCACGGTGGAGCAGATGAGAGCACAGGTGTGTGGATTGTCCCCTGTCACATGGCACTGCAGGGCCCACACACGCCACTCTCTATTAGTTAACCCACCATCAGGCCATTAATACACGCTCCGACGTTAACAAATACATACCATATTTATGTGTTTGCTGAGTTATCACTCCTCTCCCGCTCCTCTTGACTAAGTTGCCTCGAAGGCGTCCAAACACATCTCATACCGTCAGGAGCAGGCATCACATCATTGCTGCTTTCTTTAACTTTCCCCCTTGCTTATTTTCACTTTTTTTCTTGCTCCTTCTGTCTCTATCTTCTCCTCTCACACGCCCACACTCTCGCATGCGCCTACATAACTGCATTGTCTTACACAAACACAGCAGGGAAGAGGGGAGGTGAGTAGCGACGAGCGGGCGATGGGGAACATGCTTCGGCTTGAAACCCATCCAGCGCCACCCCAGCTGCCCCGGCCGAGGCAGATGGACCCAGCTGTTGTCACAGACGTGGATGCACGGCTGTGTCAACAGGTCAGGGTGCTGCACTGCCTACACTTTGTTCTTCCTCGCTAACTGCAGCAACATTTGCGCTTTAAGACCGAGCCAAATTTAATCTCATTTCACTTCTGCTCTGTTCTGATCCACTCAACCTGAAACCCAAACTCGGGAAAACGTAGCTGCTTTTTTTGTGGTTGGCTCCAAATTGAAGCAAAAGAGAAAATAGCTCCTTAACCCTCAATGTGCCGACTGGGAACCTGCACACCCTAAAGGTATACTTTTTTAAATCCTATCTTTGTTCCATGACTTTGGCAATCATTTTGTTCCTAAAAGCTTCATATCATTGTTCTGTTTCCAATTCCGCCTAAGCAGCTTTAATAGATGGAAACTTTTTATACCTCACGTTTGCCATGAATCCTAATTTAAAGTATGAAACTATCGGGGGGTTGCGGTTCTCTGTTAGTCATTTTGAAGCCAAGAGACACAGATTTCTTCATGTGGTCTGTCGATGACCCTAAATATTGGACTTCCTACAATAGGATGATGTTCAAAATCAATGAAAAACACAATTTCATGATAAAATGACTATCAAATTCAGTGTTTATCATCTTTTATAAAAGATAAGACTAAAGTAGCACATAATATACACCAATCAGCCACAACATAATGACCACTGGCAGGTGAAGTGAATAACATTGATCATATTGGTACTATGTGGTGTTCTGCTGGAAAACCTTGGATTTTGGCATCCATGTTGATGAGACTTAGACACCCAAATAAACATTGTCCCAGAACAAGCACACTCCCTCATGCAAATGGCAATCCCAAATGTCACTGGTCTACCCCGCAGGAAAATGCACCTCACCACATGGCAAAAACATCAAACAATCAGGAACATCTTGAGGAACATGAAAATCGCCTAAGATGTTGATTTGACCTCCAAACTTACTAGACCCCATTCTGATCAAGCCTCAACAGGATGCAGTGGAACGAGTTTAATTGACAGAGGCCCCACTGCACAAGCCAGAGTACCCAAAGGATCCACTGCCAACGTCCTGGTGCCAGACCCCATAGGACACCCTGAGAGGTCCTCTTGTCCATGCCCAATGGTTCAGGGGACCAACACAATATAAGGCAGGTGGTCATAATGTTATGCCTGATTGGGGTATATTCAAGATGATGGGGATTTTAAATACACTAAATAATTTCCTCTCCATCCAGGGGTCTCTACATCTTTAATCCTATACTT
>OMNN01028774.1:0-11404 GCA_900302755.1 Chromis chromis | reverse complement strand
GCCATAGTAACATGCACTTACACTGAATATTTTTATGGCTAGCTTTACTGCAACCTACTTGCCTACTCTAAACCTTGCTCCCTTGAACTCTGTTACATGATGCACTGTCAGCCTCATCTCCCTCAGCCTCAACATCCTCATCTCCCTCAGCCTCATCTCCCTCCGCATCCATTCCAGACTCCACTGTCACTACTGCTAGCATTTGCTGACAATAATAATAATAATAATAATAACGCATTGGTTTTATATTTCGCTTTTCTAGACACTCAAAGACACTTTACATTGCATTATTCATTCACTCCATACTCTCCATACCAATAATCCCTCTTGTTCTGGTAACCATTCCTACCCACTGCTACTAGCATCATCCTCCTCCTCACTTGACTGTGGTAATTCCTCCACTATCCTGTAGGCCTGTCTATTACGCTCTGTTCCTGAGCTCTACAAAATATAAAGATATACAAAAACTTCACATTGTATTCTAAAAACATAAACAATTTGATTTACAGCCAAAAAAAGTTACTGCAGATGAAGTATTTTCAAGAACAGCAGCAGTAACAGACTAATTGTAGCCATTGAATTGTAGTTGAAATAAAGCTAGTGATGCATGACGTACACTGTAGTGGACACGTGATTAGTCATAATTTCCTCCCAATATAAAATCAATACTTGGAAAATTTAGCAATTGCATGACTCTTTAGATGTTACTTGATGTCACCATATTTTTCTTACCTGCAAGGGTCTTTTTTTTATAGAAGATCTGAACAGAAAAAAATTAGCAACTTGGTGTTTCTGGCTTTCTGTCGGCCATCTTGGTTTCACTTTTTTTTTAAGTCACTTGCAATGGCTTGCCAATGGGTGGAAGTGTATAAGATGATGCATTAGCATCCACTGTAGTGGCTGATGTGCAACTGTGCCATCAAAATGTATGCATATACGAGAAAACAGCTTTTGAATAGCTGTACACTGTAGTGACCTCTATGCATGAAAGGGCTAGTTGTTTGTTATCTGTTCTGTCACCCTTTTCATTATTATAAAAAAAATACATACATATATATATAAAATTGGGAGCAACTACTCTGCTAGAACTATCAAAAATGTTGATCTATAAAGCTTATATAGCCAGACTGCTTAAGAACAATTGCTGTATATACAAATGTCTGCTTTTCTAAGTCTGGGCCACTGTACTGCACCCAAGTAAATGTTTTGTGCAAAATCATCAATAAAAATAAAGTTACCAAAAAAAAAAAAAAAAAAAAGCTCCAGACTGACTAAACCGCCAGTATTTAGTCAAAAATCAGAGTAATAGGTTTTTCCTGCTTTACCTGCAATCGGGGGCCCCACAACCATTGGCACGGACATCAGGCCCAGCAAGAAGCCGATGGCCTGGGACACGTCGTTGGACCCGACCAGCTCGAAGGCGATGGGAGCCATGATGCAGATGAAGCAGCCGTCGAACAGCCCCATCAGCAGGCACACAGCGATCAGTCCGCCAAAGATGTGACACAGAGGAATCATCATGGACATGAGGCCGATGATGAAGAAGGAAGTCACCTAAAAGGAAGATTTGTTCGTAAGCTTGATGATTTACAAATCTATATATGAAGTCAAGAGTTTTATGGGGTATCTGCACAATCAAATGTAATCCTTTTTTAAACCTCTACTATGAAAAGGTAATGCCCGGGACGAACAAATGTGCATTAGGGGCACGATAAGTGTTTTAAATCAACCACAGTATCAACATGGATCCAATATTGGATGCAAAACTACATTTAAAATAGCAAAATTTCATAATTAAAATGTTTAATGCACTGAACCATGACAGTTTCTTCAAAATGTACGTTTGAACATTTAAAGATTTTAAAATATTTATGTAGTGTTTGATCTTTTATATCCAAATTTAAAGACCTTTCATAATAACAAATAAAGACTTCATTAAACATCTTACTTCAGCTTAAATGTGAGACTCCTTAGGGTAGCATGACCATCACATGATCATTTAAATGCTGCTTCAGAGAGTTTTCAGTGGTCACCGCTTCTGCTTTCATATGCAAGTCTGGTTATTTGACTCACCTGCAGGTAGACTTTGTTGACTCCGGCGATGTAGTCTGCAACTCTGCCGAAGATGAGTCGGCCCACGCCTGACGTGATGCCGATGCACATGAGCAGAACCTCTTTGTTGGCGTCTTCTCCAAAACGCTCCTTCACGTGATTCATCTGTGGACAATAAATAAAACAGATGAACACAGCTGACTCATTTTGCGGTTCCTCTCAGCCGTAAAGAGCATAGAACCATAAATCCCCAGTTTGGAGATTAAAGGAACTAGAGGAGCTAACCATTACAACCCAGTGATCGATGTCACGGCTCCTCACTTTGAACCCACCGAGGGATGTTAGGTGTTTAAGCAACTTGGACAATAGAGCCTTCTAAATGTCAGAGATGACCACTAAACTTTTACATTTAACTTGCATGGGAAGTATGAAAGCTTTTTCTGGCACTGTGATAAATGGTATCCAATGGTTTAAGGGTAGTAGAAGCAGCACTCGTATAAACAGCATCTCTATAATCCAATGTAGACTGTACACTGAATTCTGTAAGTCTAAAACTCTATAGGAATTTTTGAAAGAGGTGTTTTCTGATTTTTTAGAAAAAATAGTTTTTCAGCCAATCTGATATCTAAATCATGTACATTTAAGTCGATTAAACTTCTTTTGAGAGGGGCGCCCCGATAGCCTAACGGTTATGTCGCGTGACCCAAATGCTAAGGCGTAGCGGTTGTCCCGGGTTCGATTCCAAACTCAGGCGTTTACCGCATGTCCTTCCCCACTCTTTCCACTGTCCTATCTAATAAAAGGCCAAAACTAAATCTTAAAACTTCTTTTGAGAGCCTGGATTGAGGTAGCATTGTCAAAAGTCTGTGCTTTTGTTTAGTTCAAAGGGTTCAAAATATGCTTTAATAAATCAAAGTGACGTGGAGGTGACCAAAAGTAGACCTGGGAACGACTGAGGTAGAGCTGCTGGAATACAAGATGGTACTATCAGCACAAACACAGGTATTTTCAGTTTTTTGGTAAATATAATTTATAAACCAAAGGGGCCTAATCTGGATCCCTGTGGGACACCAAAACAGTAAATAACAAAACAATTATTAACAGTTTTAGTGCAAAGAAATTCATTTCACCTTGTCTTCTTCAGAAACGTCATCCTGACGGAAGAGTTCCCTCGAAACTGTCAAGGTATTTGAAAACCTTACAAACACTCTTAAATCGCCTGAGATAAATGAAGGCAAGTAAGCTTAATTATTAACAGTATCAAGAGCTTTGAAGAGGTTTACAAGGAGTGTTGCACAGTTTCTTTTTATCAAGCAACAGCAGTTTATTAGGAGGACACTACTCTCCTCCAGACGCACACTGTTCTGAAGAAAGGAGGAAGTTTGCTATTTGTGCTGAGGATGCAATACTTCAGTTGCATGGAATAGGTCCACGTTCTGCATACCTTTGCAGAAATCTGGGTGTGATCAAAAGTGATGTGTTGGCAGTTTTGAGGTCAGATAAGCAGTTTCACAAAATTTCCAGTTGCCCAAACAGAGAGTTATTTCCCTGGATTGAACTGTACCAGACATTTTTCAGGCAGGAGTTTATCCTGCCATCCCCACCCCAACCTCTCCTGCTATCCTCTACCCCCTCATCCCCATTCCCAACACAACCGGTTGAGGCAGATGGCCGCCTTCCCTGAGCCTGGTTCTGTCTGAGGTTTTTTTTTCCCCCTCCCTGTCCTAGGGGGTTTTTGGTTCCTTGCCACCGTCGCTGACTGTTTGCTCATAGAGGGATCCAAAAGCAACTTTGGATTGTTGGGTTTTCTGTTTTCTGTTCTTCCTTACGATGTTAAGCGCTATGTGATGACATGTTGTAAATATGCACTACATAAATAAAATTGAATTGAGTTTGTTCCTGTTACCACATCATGACCTGCTACTTATCAGCACCCTTAATCACCCTTGTCCACATTTCACAATTTCTCATTCGTCTTCCGTTGTTGCCAGCAAATGTTCATTTACAGTTCAGACTTGAAGAAAAGCAGCTCAGAAGTTTGTTTTCCAAGTTTTTCTTTTGCAACATCCCCCCTATCCCAGAGCTCCCATCTGTGAGGCCCTGAGTTTGAGACCCAGAGAGAAAAAGGGGCCGCTTTGTGGAGCCCAGCCAGCTATTTCCACTTCCAGGCAGGCTGAGGCAGTGCTGCTCAAAGGGCCTGTCTGTCTGCTGCCTCCACAACCTCAGTCATCACCCCCTATTCCATCTGCAGAACACACATCCGTCTGCAAAGACCTCTGGATGACTTATCGCCTTTCTCGGTATGCAACAACAACATGCTCTGTATTCAGGAGTGTCCTGCTCGGAGAAGCAGTGCTGCAGGCGTGACAACTGGTGGCTCAGTGTATGTATGCATACATGCATCAGCAGAATAACTGATGGTAAGGACACTGAATCAAGGCCAACCCTGGGGAGGAGATTCTTACTGAGAAGTCAGATGTGTCCAGTAATTCCTCCCCTAAAGTTCTGTTTGAAAGGTTCACAAGATAAACGTACCACTCCCTCTTTGCTTATCGCTACCATTATTGGACATAAAGCAGTGAGCAGTTAATCAGTGTTATGTTATCTCTTAAGTGACTGGAGGTGATAAATGAATATAGAATATTATATTATAAATCACAATATGTGGAAAGAAATTACATTTTCTGTATGTTAAGCTCCTATTATCTTTATTTAATACTCTGAATAATAATCTACGTAATTTCTGAATGTTTTTTTTTCTACAAGTCTTGCACCTCCATGGAAACTGTGACTAGAAATAGAGAACTCATATGTTGTCTCATAATTTTTTTTTGTCAAATTAAACCAAACTGAAGTAACCTGGAATCAACATGTACGACATGTCTGTGAAGATTCTCAGTCATCCAGGTCATGGTTATCCCCTCTCAAACCATCTATCGGCCAGAGAGGATAGATGGTTTGAGAGGGAGGTGAAGGAAGCCATCTATGTTAAACTGGAAAAACCATCTTTAAACAGAGGGGGGGGGGCTTGCAACATCACCTCTCACCAGTATACAATGCAGTTTTACATTCTCTACCCAGGAAGAACAGACCCCATTCACACCTGGCCACAATGGGCCCTAACAAACCCCATTGTGAGAGGGAAGGACCTAACTCGCATAATGAGGCGAGGGGCGACACTCACCCAGCAGACAAAAGCTTCAATAGTGTTAATGGATCCTGAAGAGTATAAAATCTGGAACTCCCAACCAGTCAGTTTAGAACTGATGAAGCCTCTTGGATGAGAGGATTGGTCCAGATGCTACGATTGAAACTACGAGGATAACATGTACGACATATTCCCACAGGTGTTACCAACAGATAGGCTATTTGACAAGGCTACTTTACATTTTTACAACCTCTACAAACTTGACGATTTTCCTCACAACTCTGCACATAAACTATACAAAGATATTTCACCATACTGAATAAATCTTCCAACAACTTGCTTCCCTGTGTATTTTTCATTTAGCTTTCAATCTCTCTTATCACGTCCTCTCTGCTCTAAGTAAACACAGCCTGCAGTTCATCCAAAAAGTTTCTGAATGTTTTTACACAGTTTCTAACTGATAAATAAAGTCATTTTGGTGATTTTTTAAAAAGTTATCATGCCCTATCAACCCTGCCAGTAGGTTTAAAGGTTCACAAGGTTAACAATGTACCACTCGTAAGACTTCGGCCAAATGTGTAATTTACTGCTTCAGGTTAGCTTTTTTTCAATCCAGAAAGAGATGGACAGTTCTTCATTTGTAATGCTGTCGTGCAATTTGTTGATGGTGTAACTCTGCTTCAGCCAGTGAATGTAACGACGGCACAAGATACGTAACATGACAAACATTTAAGAAATGACTGAGCATGAAAAACAAGCAAAAACATCACGTCTACTACCCCACAATGAACTCACATCTGTGAGTTCAGCTAGCTTTATCAGCTAGACAGCCTCTCTGCTGTGATGCCACACTGTTGGATCACTGCACAGATATGAGGAGGAAACCTATAAAACATAACCCCTCGGGCACAGTGATCGTCTTGGTAGCTGCTACTGGACGTTTGAGGCAGACACAGGAAGACATTCCCTCTCTGACTCATTCACACACTGCATCAATTATGTCTGTTATGTATTCGAGGCTTCCTGCTAGGTTGCAGGATGGTGTTGTGTCACGTGTTTACTTATTACAAATAAAAAGAAAGAAAAACAAAGTGCAACTTTGCTCCTCCTCTGTCTTTTAGATGGTTGTATAGATACTGCAATGCCGACACCAACCCCTCTCCAACCCGTACCATGCTACTATTTATCACTGGAGCTTTGGCATGTAAATGCAGACTGATCAATAGCTGCCGACAATAAGTCTTTCACTGGTTCTACTGCACCCTCACATCCCTGTGCACTGGCTGAGATGATAAGACATGAAGTGATTTATCCACCAATCCCCTGAGTGACTGGCAAAAATGTGTGATTGAAAATTATATAAATATTTATTTGAGGTAAAAGGCAATTCCATTTAAAATCAATGGTTGATTGCAAACTGTGGCTTATCCAAGCTGCATTAAAGAGAACCACAGATTGCAGCAGGATGTTTACTTTTCAGACAAGTGTGTGTATCTTTGATCACGTTTTCAGGGACACAAGCTCATGTGATGTAACTCTCAGCCTGGCTGGTTGGGATAGAACAGCATAACCCCACAAAATAAACAAACAAGCTCAACTTCAACTTGTAACGACGATCTAAGCTGTGTGCTATTGCTAAACTCCAGTCACGTCCTACGTTTCCCATAATGCCTTTGACCTGCAACCTTCTGCATCTAGCATGATTAATTTAAGGTTGGAAGGTGAAGTAGCAACATAGAAAAAAACCCTGAAGGCATTTTGAGGGAAAAGGTGAGACTTTATGCTCCAGCTTGGTATTACAAAAACTTGTGAATAGCAAGCAAAGTAATTTATTGTTATTAGAATAAATTTTTTGAATTTGGTGTGTCTTTGCACCCCATGTGGTCGCAATGAATGACCCCTCTCTCTGATCTAGACCCTAACCTTAACTATTTATTTGAATGGTATTCTAATGATGTCAAATGATATGCAAAAAGCTTGAATGTGTAGACATTACACGTGAAATGTGCTTGAAATTAAGTGCTATTCATATGAAATCCCATGATATCAAACAGTAAATGTAATAAGAAATATAGACAATGTCTAAGGCAGATCACTTGTTTTATTGACTGTCACTAAAAAAAGATTGCTAAAAACTTTACTTGTTTGGTAAAGAATAAGAATAATGGTATTTCATTACTAACAAAATGGAAGAACTTTTGCATAACCAGGTCTATCTCCACAGCAATGTGTCAGGGCTGGAGAATTGTCTGGTTGGATCTCATATTCATTCGGATACAGTGAAAAAAACACTAGCTTGTTCGTATTTCTTTGAAAACAATCACAAACATCTTGGGTGGTGTTAAGCCCAGGATGTAGTGATGGTGCCCCTGCAAAAATAAAAGTGTCAGAAAGAATTGTTTTGGTGGACATTTGCATGCAGGGAGGTGAGCACCATCATTAAAATGGCTAATTAACTAAAAGAACAGTCAAGAAACTTGACATTTTCAGCATGTGGGTTGCTAACACGGAGGTTATCCTATAGCAAAGAGTTTTTTTAAAACAGTAACACACAGATAGCAGAAGGTGAGAAATTTCTGTTTGATAATTAGCTGGATAGCTCAGTGACTAACACTCCAGACTTTGGCATGGGAGATCAGTGGTTCAAATCCCAGTCAGGATGCAGTTGTCCAGTGAGGACCCTTAGGCAAGGTCCTTAATGCTGCTCCACCTACCTACCTATGTATGTCGTTTTGAATAAAAGCATCTGCTAAATGAAATTGTAACCTTGATAACTGGTAGGCTTATACCTGCAGTCTGCATCTGGTGAGTCAGGCTAATTTCCTTACGCTGTTTCTAAAAAAGGTAAAATAATTACCAAATATCTTAGCCCTGTAGATTTTGGCACTCAAAAAGTAGGAAACACTGCGTTTGTTAGGGAGAGTTTCTAAAAGTGGTATGTACATATGAAAAAATACGTAAAATGTAGCTTTTTCTATGCCTTTTTGCCATTCATCCCCACATAAATGTGTAAGCTAAAATAAGTTTTAGTTTATTGAAATTAAGCTTTTGAAAACCTCCTTTCAGGGTGAAGATATTTAGAAATCCTGCTTGCAGTGTTGGCATGCAAACAGAGTTTATGGCCTGTGATGTCAGAGTTTATTTACATGTCTTTTGTTTACATGATTATACATAATCATACAGTTACTCTTCCACTTTAATAAGAAACCAAAGCATTAAACTTAGTCCACACACATGATTCCCAACTTCCTCGATATGCCATTGTTGGTAGCCTACTGGAGGCGGTAATGCTGTTTTTTAAGGCCTCTATTGGCCAACGTTGCTTTAGGTTTAGGGTTACATGACCACCTGTCGTTTTGGCTCTTGACAGCATTTCAATTGTGTTTTTTCATGTGGAGAAAGATTTTTCTGAGCGCAAAGGAGGAAAAAAATACCCCTGTAAGTGCAGACGGCTTTAGTCATTCAATGGGATTGTTTTTTTCTCCTATAGACTTAATCACAGCACTCAGTTTGACTTGTCAAGCAGAGGTGTAATTAATAACATTAATGACTGCTGAATTCCATTTAAGCGTGACAGAGCTGAAGTTATTAGTAACACCTGTGCTGCTTCTCCTGTGACATGTCAAAATGTGTGCTGTTGAAAAAGGTAGAGTTGCTGGAATTGAGACGGCACGCTGCATGCAGTTAACTACAGGGTAACAAGCTATTGCAATAAATTATAAAATACACCACATTAATTGGAATGCACTCTTAAACTCTGCTGTTACAGAGTGTTTTAGGGAGGAATTTCCCTCTCAGAGCCCCACTCTGCACCAACTCAGCTTCTCCTCTTGGCTGTTAATGGTCATTAAACATCCAGCCCACACACCACAGCCCTGCAGGTGCTCCTCATTAAACACACCGAAACCAGCTTATTTTAAAAGCAGACCTAGCTTTCTAAAGAAAAGTAAATGTTGTATGCTGCTAATAGGAATCCATGATGATTCAGAAGTGCTGATTCAGCAACATGCATTACCTGTCTAGATGATATGATCAAACTTTCAAATGTGCTGTTTTTGAGTTTGTGGGTAATTTTGCAAGAGCACACATTCAAATTCCTTCACCCCTATGATCTTAGCAATACACCGACACACCTTTTATCAACCCGATTACAGAGCAAACACAGCCATACGTGACTTTTCTCAAATCAACCATATGTGGAAAAGTGTGTGCATGTCCCAAATTGGACTTTACCCTTTTACAGTCTTCAGATACGTGCAGCTTGATTTGGTAAGAGGAAAAACAGACATGGAGCTGTGGCAGTGCTCCTCTAAAAAGCTGCGCTCAGCATTTTGTTCAGGGACACACACACTCATGCACACACCAGAACAGAACCAGACAGAAAAGCATGGAGGAGTTTTGAGGGCCTGATAAGACTCCCTTCCTGAAAGGCTCAACAATGTGCTGTTTGACGTATGTTTTTTCCTCCTTCCCATGCAGTGTCACAAGGCTGGAGGTTGGCTTTAAGTGCAGGGAGGGGAGCATTTTGTCTAGGGAAGCACGGGTGCTGGGGGCTATAAGGCCAAGGGTGGTGCTGAGGCTGCAGCCGGGCCCCTGCGGTGACCCAGTCTGAGTAGCAGACACAGGAGAAGTGTTGGGAAAACACAAGCTGGGATCCCCGGGACAGGCTCCAATAGCAGAGTCACCGTGTCCAAATAAACAGTCACCTCCTGAGTCTGTCCAGCACATCCAGCCTCTCTCCTCTGCAGCCCTCCCAAGAAGATGTTTTCTCCAAAGTCATAGTTTCCCATCTTAAAGCTGAAATAAAAACTGATTCAGGGAAAGCGATACCTGTTTACAGGACTGTGTTTTGACTGAAACGAGAGCTGCAGATTGAGTCTTCCCGTCATATCTGGCCACACAGCTGAAGTATCTCACGTGGACACATGCTGCTGTGGGGGAATAGGGAAGCTGCTGTGACGTACAGTTTGAACGCTGAACACAAGAGTCTCCTCTTTTGGTTGTAAGTGTCTAGATATCAAATAATCTGGTAAACATCTCCTGAATGTAACCGTTTAAAGAGTCAGGCCAGCCAAGCTACAAAATCAGCTGCTTTAATATTTCTATTAAAGTCTTTTTAAGCAAGTCTTGCAGCTCAGCAGCCATCTTGGTAACACCCTTGGACAGTTTATTCAGGGTAATAAGACCAGGTCCCTATCTATTTGAAAGAGGAGAGAGCCAGAACTGCAAATTTAAAAGATTTTACCACTAATTAAGGTTTGAAAATCATTTTTTCCCAAAGGGTATACTTCGACCATGCATGCTCAAAGTTTTATAACATCACGCCTCCATGAGTGCAAAAACATGATTGGCTGGATGTTTCCTGGCTTGGTGGAAAATGTCACATGCCGTTACAGTTCTCTCAAAGAATTGTGGTGAGTCTTTCACTTATTACACACTTAATGAAGCTGTGATACAATTCAAACGAGTTAGTTATATAAAAATTCATCTCCCATACAGTTGTCATGAACAGCAAAATTAGCTATAGAGACCATAATTATGTTTTCAACCAGACTGTAACTATTTTTATGTCTGCTGAAAAGTAGACATTTTAACATGGATGTCTTCGGGGAATTACTCACTTTTGGAGCCAACCTCAAGTGGTCATTTGAGGAACTGCAGTTTTAGTTATTCCCAAAACCTACCACTTGGCAGCAACACAAACACAAGTTGCAAAAATTTCTGCTAAATGGCACAGAAGCAGGAGACTGGTAGGTAACAAACAAGCAATGTAGGTTCCAAGTTATTTTCAAAAAAATCAGCTTTGTTGTATTCTATTAAAATTATAAAATATTCACAATTACATGACAAATGGCAGAGATCATTTCATATGATGCAAATGATTGCACATTTTCCCACCTATCCTGCACATCCTGAGTGTTCTTTCTTGAGCTGAATGTAACGAGTGAATTTCTCCATTGTGAGATTAATTAGGCCACAGAGTGTCAGGATTAATAACATCTCGTCTTCCACCATCATCCTGAACACCGGCACGCCCCAGGGATGTGTGCTCAGCCCACTGCTGTACACACTGATGACCTCCGACTGCAGAGCTCAGCACAAGAACAATCTTATCGTTAAGTTTGCAGACGACACAGTGGTGGTCGGACTCATCATCCACGGAGACGAGTCGGCGTACAGGCGAGAAGTGGAGGACCTGACACG
>OMNN01028773.1:0-18343 GCA_900302755.1 Chromis chromis | reverse complement strand
GATTGAAATACGATTTTAAATGGTTAAAGTAATAACCTTTACAAATATTCATCTTCTGGTTTACCAAAAAAAGAAAACTCCTCAGGCCTCATGACAATTTAAGTTTGTATACTCAAAAAGCCTCTCTTTGGAGCTGCTTCCTCTCCATGTTACCTCCGCTCTATTGCGTTCCTATGCACCGAACATTTTGAATAGAATTATTTGCGTCAGTGAAGCGTCATGCAATGGGAGAAATTGTGTCAGTGTGTTTTGTTGAAGGTTTACGTTCCCCCGAGTGACCCCTTACCATACCATGTTGGTGAGTCTTTTACGTGGTCACGTATGACGAGTTTGTCCAACTCTTATGTAACTCATCTGCGATGACAAGTCGCAGTGGCTTTTTGACTCGAGCCACTAAATGAGCCAGCAGACCAAAGCCCAGCTGGCCTGCTGCCAAAGCCTCCCCTCGAGGATTACTGATTTGGGACCAGCTGCTCTACTGGAACAAAAAGTGCCACATAAGTCTGCTCCTGTTCCCACCAGCAGAACCCAGTCTGGTAAAATGCTGGCAGAAAAATGTAGAATTCATTGAAACTGAAAGGTAACATATTTGCCTTTTAAATATAGCTGCGGTGGTGAATAATACATAATTTTGCTGGATGAATCAAGTCCCAATAAAGTGCTAACTGGTTCCTACTGGTGCTTAAATGAATGTACAGTGACAGAGAAATGGTGCAATTTATTTCTGACTTGTGCCATTAGTGACTTCTGATGCTCCTAGATGTAAGTACTTGTAAGTGTTTATAGGTCTGTGATTCACTCAACACATTTACAGTGTGTTACGTATATGTTTTCATTCACTCAATTTTGAAGCGACGGATTTAAATCAGAACAAGTCAGATAATGACAGATGAAGAGTCCAGCCTAGTAGAGGTGTTTAATTAGGCCGCTCTTATGTTTCCTTGTGGCAGCCAGTGTTTCTCCTGTTGTGCAGTGCAAATGTTGTGCCTGCAGCCAATTTAGGAAAACCTGACAAATCCCCAGGTACACACGTCAGATTTTTCTTCGTAACTTGTCAGTCATAATAATTCCTCTGCACTAGTGAGGTGGTTGGAGGTCAGCTGCCCACCACCTGACGTCGCTGAAGGACGTTGACCTCATGAGTCACGCGCTAACAGTGAAACAGCTGTATGATTACACAGCTGGAGCAGAGAGGATGCTTCCGTATTCAATGATGAAAGGGGTGACGTGAAAAAAGAGGTTATTGACGTGATCCTAGGGCCGGGAGTCTTCATCATTTACACCTCCAAGCTCAGTGATTTGATTGGTGAGCAAAGGGAGCACTGCGAGTTAGTCCAAATTCAACATTGGTCAATCCTTGTGATTCACTGAGGAGCGTACCCAAACCTATGTGATGATACTCTTCCAAAAGATGAGAAATATTGTTAAATGTTGAAATGGGACAAATAAAGATACACAATCCAAAAAATTAATTGTCCATTTGTCCTCTGCTCCCATAAGTTCACTTCACTTCATACACAATGGCCTCATAAACTATGTTGGTAGTATTTTTGCCCATTTTTACTTCAAATTTTACTGTTCTTACATAAGACTTAAGATTATACAAATACTCATTTTCAAGCAAAAATTAAAGAAATATTTAAATAATGCAAAAGAATGTAACAGTGCACAGCCTAGAGGAGATTATGAACATTGAGGGCAAGTTTCTCATCATTTTCCTGGTTTTAACCCACTTTTTCCTGGCCCTCTTTGTTCATTTACATCGGAGACGCTGGATGTCAGCGGTCCCCTCCCCCACCGCTGAGCTCTGCTTCACAGCACTGAAAAGATCCAGTCCCAGGACACCAATCAGCAGGGAGTGATCTAATCGTAACTGTTAGTAAAAGGGGTGGTGAACGTGTTAATTGTTATCCTCCCTCGTTGTTTTTTCTGCTATGGCATCCAGTTTGGGGATGAATTTAAACGCTGGCATGAGTTGCAGTAAAGGGAGGGATGCAAGCTTCAATCGCCCCATTTAAATCACCCTCGGCTAATAAATCACCACAAGGCTGCTGCTGGTAAGGAGCTGTTGGCTCAAAGCCGGATGACCTGGCTGTCAGTCGTAGTGATTTGTCCACAGCCACACCCCGTGTAACTCGCACTCTAATCAAACAGCCTTCAATACTCGGCATTGAGCTCGGAGATTGGCTGCTCTTTACCACACTGTGTAAATTGCAGAACTTGCTGAGGAATTTTTTTGTTACCATGTGATTCTCTTCTGCTGTATCTAAATGGCTTAAAGTTGACTTTCCTGCTTAAATTAACGGCATCATTTGCCCACAAAAAATTGGTGATATAGTTTTAAGCATTAGCCTGTCTGTGTATGTGTGCTTTTTGGTCCTGAGTGCTTGGTTGGAAGTCTTGGTTTTCAGAGCTGTAAATTCCACACCTAAAAATCAAGGCATAATGTACCAAAGAATGGTGTAATAGAAGCACTGATAGAAATTAGTCGAAAGTTCAGCAAGCTGAATAATGTCAGTCAGGGTGTGAATAGTCTTGTACAGCCAGACATACACCGATCAGCCACAACATTATGACCACTGACAGGTGAAGTGAATCACATTGATCATATTGGTACTATGTGGTGTTCTGCTGGAAAACCTTGGATTTTAACATCCGTGTTGATGAGACTTAGACACCCAAATAAACATTGTCCCAGAACAAGCACACTCCCTCATGCAAATGGAAATCCCAAATGTCACTGGCCTACCCCTGCAGGAAAATGCACCCCACCACATGGCAAAAACATCAAACAATCAGGAACATCTTGAGGAACATGACAATGGCCCAAGATGTTGATTTGACCTCCAAACTTCCTAGACCCCATTCTGATCAAGCATCAACAGGATGCAGTGGAACAAGTTTGATTGACAGAGGCCTCACTGCACAAGACAGAGTACCCAAAGGATCCACTACCAACGTCCTGGTGCCAGACCCCATAGGACACCCTGAGAGGTCCTCTTGTCCATGCCCAATGGCTCAGAGCAATATTAGGCAGGTGGTCATAGTGTTATGCCTGATTGGTATATAAAGTATAATATACTCACAAAAAAAGACAAATAAGTAAAGAAATATTTTTCATGGTGATGTGGAGGAAGAATTCAGTCATGTGAAACTCTTATAGAGTGTAAGACAATTTTAGTTTTATTCTTTCAGTGGTTTGGCAGTTTTGGGAATATAAAAGCATAATTCAACCCGATAAGTGGACTTATTTCAAATTTTATAAAGTTAACAAGATCAAGGCTTGAATGCTTCATCAGTCTCTGTTTTAAAGTTTTATACCAATATATAAAAACTTATAGAACAAAGAAGTTGTGTTGAAACTGCAGCTTTAAAATTTTTTGCCCTCCTAAAAGACCCTCTTACAACCATATCTTTGCACCGAGCTCTGCAGGATTGGAAATCGGAGAATTAGTTGGCAAACATAACCTGCTCTAGAGGAGGTCAGGACTTTAGCATAAGCCACGATGGGGATGTGGCTCAGTAAGAAATGAACCATCGTTGTCCTCAAAATCCCATGTTGAACCTGAAGTCACCTTGCTAAATCCTGCTTCGTAGTGCAGGCCAGGTCAATTTTTTTTACTTCTTTTGTGGTGTAAAATCAAACACACATTCCCGTCAGCCTAAGATGTACAGTACTGTAAAGATATAATGCCATGGAATTTGCTGACTGTTTCAACATATTCAGCAAACAAAAACGTAATCCTCTTTGAACTAATGACACGACATCTATTCAAACAAATGTCGCCTAAAATGCTGACGCTCCAGCAAATTCAGTCCAAGTATAGAGTAAGTGATGCAAAACGAAATGTCCAAGAATGCCAAAATGTCATCACAGGATCAGCAGGTAACACTTACAAATCGCAATGTATATACAATCAGAGAGAGATTTGACTTGCATGGGAGGCATGCCAGGAAAAAGCATTTGCTGTCCAAAAATAACATTACAGCAAAGCTACAGCTTGCCAGTGAACATATAGACAAAGATCCTTTTGGAATAAAGTGAATGAACAGACGAATCACAGAAAGAGTTGTTTGGCCACAGTAACAGTAGACATGTTTGGCGCAGAGCAAAGACAGATTTTGAGGGGAATAACCTCAAACCAACTGTGAAGCACTGCGGTGGAAACGTTATGGTTTGGTGTTGTTTTGCTGCCTCAGGAACTGGGAAGCAGCCAGTCACTAACTCAACTATGAATCCTGCATCATATCAAAAAGTGCCTGAGGACAATGTGAGCCCATCTGTCCGAAAGATGAACTGGAAGTGGACCTTTCAACAAGATAGTGGTCCTAAATACTCTGTAGCAAATCTACCAAGGAATGGTTTAAAAGGGAAGAACTGGAGAGTTATGGGACAAAGTCAAAGCCCAGATCTGAACCAAAATGGATTTGAAATGGGCAGTTTATGCAAGAATACCCTCAAACATGTTGTAACTGAAGGAAATTTGCATTGGAGAGTGGTCAAACATTTCAGCAGGCTGATGTCTGGTGGACAATTACACAAAAGCTGCTTCGGCAAAAGGGGCAATACTTGCTTCTGAAGCTAAGAAGAGTGTACACTCTATTGATATGCCTAATCTTGTTGAATAAATGGTTGAAAAGCTTTATTTTCATTGTGCTGGGGATCAAGTAAATCATCTTTATGTGTTGGCACTGCATCAAATGGGATCAAATGTCTGCTAATATGTCAAAAAAGCCAACAGTTTCCATGCGATGTTCATTGCACCAACATTTATACCAGCTAAACATCAGCATGTTAGCATCGTCACTGTAGGAATATTGAAACAAATAATTACTCCGTCTGAGTGTTTTAGCATCTTTTAGCTCATTGTTTTGGTTTTCTGACCCTTAAATTTAGTTTTGGTTTACTCAGTTTTCAGATGTAGCAGGTAACTGACTCTGTGGAGAAGGTTTAAAACAGCATTTAGACTTCTGTGAGGAAATAGTTAAATGTCAAAATAAGATATTAAAAAAATCTAAAGTTTTAAAACAGCATTTTTCAGTATTTAGTGAAAGGACTCATGATTTAATTATATTTCCATGTTTGTCTCATTTTTGTGTCAAAGTCTTTTATTGTTCCACAACAGGTTGCGGCTTTTATTTTGAAGGCAGCCTTGTCAGACACATTTTTCCAGGTGTAGCCGGGGTGACGCAGGTGAAGTCGTGTGTTCAGGTGTGGTTACGTCATGGCAGTAAAAAATGCGGATCTTGCAGGAGGGCCATTAGAGTCTCTGTCTGCACTTCCCTCCGGGAATGATCGATCACTTTAAGTGTAAGTAAACTCTATTTCTAATAATGATTCACGAGGGAACTCTGTGGCCACTTGATTTACTGTTGAACCTAAAAGAAGCAGGGAACAAGATGCAATTTAGTCGAACTTTGTGAGACTGAGAACACAAGCTCAGTCAAAACAAGTTATACAACCATAATAACTTTTTAAACTGGTTCTATTCCGACTACACTGTTGAAAACATGTTCATAAACAATAAAAAAGGTTAGAACAACCAGTAAGGTAGGAGAAAATATAAATGTAAATGTAATATAAACATTCTTTGATCCCAGCTTCTTGAATTTAATATTTTCTGGTGTCTTTGCTCCTTTTGAACAGTAAACTGAATATCTTTGGGTTGTGGACAAAAACAATGTTTATGGATGATATTTTGGACGTTGGGAAACACTGGTGAACGGTTTCCCCAATTTTCTGACATTTTATAGGCCAAACAACCAATCAGCTCATCGAGAAAACAATCAACAGATTAATCTACAATGAAAATAATCTTAAGTAGCAGCCCTAATTGCAAACTTGTGCTCTGGCTCACAGAGAGTGTTGCTGTTTGTCAATAGTAAGATAACTTTCAAAATGTTTTTCAAAATGCTCATTATTAAACCATTGAAAAACAACGCTGTGGTTCAGCAGTGGTCAAATATCAGTCAAAAACAGACCCTGCAAGACATGTTATTTATCACATCACCTATTTGCCCTTTTTGTTAAACATCTTGACAGTGATGTTGCCGTGTAGGTTGGACCAAATCAAAAACCAGAAATTCAGATGCACATGTTTCTCTATTCCAGACCAAACATAAGACAAGGGCTATGCTAATTCTCTATTACAGTAAAAGAGGAGCCTGACTCTGTTCTTTTTTGAGTCGATGCTAAAAACGACTCTGCAGACTCTCATGTAATAGTCTCACTGACAGCTGGTGTGGTTCCTTTTTATGCTAAAGGGGTTTTACTTCCCTGTTTTTAGAGCTACTTCCTTATGTTCAGCAGTTCCCTGTGCATTCTATTGTATGTTGTTGAATTAGTCGAGCATAATTTTTTATAAACCCACAAGGGAAGAATCAGGCCTGTCGTAACTGGTTTGTGCGACCTCGTGTGAAGAATGGCTTTCAGATGCACAGACGTGTTGTAGACTGTGTTCAGCAAATGGGCTTTAAGTCTGGATTTAAATACTGAGACAGTGGCAGTGTGTGATTCCTTGACAATAACAGGAAGCCTTTTAGAGATGGAGACTCAACAGGAGAAATCTCTGAATCTTGGTTTTGTAAGGAAGGACTAGACTGTTGGAGCAGAAAGTGCAAACGAGCTCATGAGAGGTAAGTAAAATCAGTATTAGTATGCAAGATAACTTTATTAACTTCCAGAGAGAACGGAAAAATAAATCTGTATGAATGGATTTAATGTATTGGTTGTAATGTGACTAAAGTCAGGGTGTCCTGGTGGTTTAGAAAGTAAAAAATGTGACCACAGTTGACCTTTGCTGACCCAAAAAACTTTATTCAGTTAAATACTATAAATGAAAATGCATTTAGCACAGGTCAAACTGCCCAAACATAGAAAAGATACAGTAACCATGCTGTATCTTCCCTTGCAAAAGGCAAAATAATTTTGCATGAAGTTTATAGTCACAGTATTTATTGGGTTTTGGCAGTGTCATGCTAGAATATTGCTCTTCTGTCAAGCTTCTGCAGACTGGGAGTTATCTAATATTTTAGTATATCCAAAGGTTCTCTTGGTGTCATCTTTAAATGTCACCCCCTGAACACATTTTACAATCATGCAGCCCCATATCATCCATCTCCCATCTCCATGCTTCACTGTTAGGACTATGCATTCACTGTGGTAGTCCTGACCAGGTTATTGCCATCTGCTTAAATACAATCGTAATGGTCTCATCTGACCACAGAATCTGCTACCAACATTCATCAGGCTTATTTTTATGTTGTCTAGCAAAGTTTTGCAGTTTTGTACCAAAGAGTAAGCAAGAGTTTTGTTTTGTGTCAATACTGTCCACAAAAGTGGATGTTATGCAATGTCCTTCATGCTGTCTGAGCAGTGACAGAAACTCAGACTTCCACTGATAACCCCTTTGCTAAGTGAAGCATGAGTGAAGAGCTAGAATGTGCAAGTAGTTCACTGTCCGTGTTGTCATTTTGAAAGAACTGCCAGTGCAACTCTGATTAGTGGTACTATGGCTCATTCTATACCTCCTGATTATTGCTGCAACTATGTGCAACCAGTTTTTAGTGGGTCACCAATCTTGTATCTTTTTCCATCTTTAAGAAGTCTCACAATCTGATTTAAAAAAAAAACAAAACACTTTTCCATGTGGAGCCATGATGCAGTCACACAGACAGATGAACCCATAGGACCAAACCTGAGAAGTTCTGGTGTTCACAGGTCTTTTTATGACCATTTCCATGCAATTTAGGCTGATTGGAAATCAAGTGTGTACTAGTTTTGTTTTAATCATCACAGGTTTTGTTGCAGACAGAGTTTTTACTTTGTATTTTCAATATAGTCTTTTGAAAGTGTTTGTTTTTGACTGATCACAACTTAGAAATAATGCAATCATTGGGAGGATGCAAATTTAGTGGTATTTAGCGGTATAGCTGTTGCGTACTGTCACTGCAAAACTAATGACATATAGCTCCATTAGCTCCATTAGCAAACATGCTCACGTGCTTTATTATGATAGTCAACCTGCTAAATAGTATTTCCTATTTGTTGACCTTTTGTGATTGTAAACATGTTAGTACGTTAGCATTTAGCTCAAAGTGCTGCTGTGCTGAAGTTCAACCTCAAAAAAAGCAACCCCCAAAACGTGCAGCACCCATATGTATGTAATGTAGCTATAGTATATAAATGTGTGATGTGCACCTCAATGTAATCTCCTCTGTGATATTTACTATCAGATCTCTGAGCTGGTGAGATGGAGGAAGCGTACAATGAACTGTACCAGCAGTTTCTTCGCCTGAGGTCACTTTGCCTGAGACAAGCTTCTCTGTTGCATCAACTCACAGCAGCACTGCAGAAACAGCAAGGTCTGCCAGTAAACTAAGTCTGATCCTCACAAACAGTGTGTCAGTCATTATGCTAAACATCTATCTGTCTGCAGGTGCCTCTGTTCCTAATGGAGAGCTGAGTGATATGATGTCGATTGCTGTCCAGTGTACGCATGAAATCCCAGTATATCCCCACGAAAAGCCTCAACCACTGACAGCTGCAACACAAAACCCTGCAGCACAGTGTGGCATTGATCGCCTTTCCAGAAATGTGGGGACTTTCTCTGATCTCCTTGCTGAGGATATGTCCAAGCTCTGTGTGGATATGACCTCTGTGAAGGCGGAGCAAACAGCCACGTTCTTATTGAAAAATCATCTTGGTGGAGACAGGGCTCTGTGCACAGTAAGGGTTAAGTGTCCCAGCTGTGACTGTATGTACTCTACTGTGTTTTTATTATGTCCTTCATTAACTTCTTCTTCTTCTCCTGTGTGTCTGTGTCAGGCGCCTGTGACAGACAGTCCCTCCCTGGCCAGTGACTTCATGGACCAGCCTGGCGAACCACTGATGTCGGACGTGGCGCTGCAGTCTCATGTTTGTGAATTCTGCCAAGCAGTTTTCCCCGGAGACTCAACCACAAGAGGAGAGTTCCTGAGACATCTCTACACCCACGTCACCTAGACCGGACTGATTCCTACTCTCCTCTCTACAAATGACTTATGTGCTCATAAGACATGCTGTGATAGTGCACGTATAACTCAGGAAACAAAATGGACCTCTTCTTCACATGGTTAGCTGTTTTCAGTTTTTTGACTCTTAATTGTAAAATGAAGGGTAGAAATGGATCTTCCAGCTTTTGTACTGAGAGCCTGTGTGTCAGTGTCTACTCCTTGTTTTGTTTGTTCAGGGTTTGAGGTCTTCACTGTAACAGATGAAGGTGAATAAATTTTGTTTGTGGAGATCAGATTGTTGCAATATTATGTAAAAAAACTGCCTCCATATGCAGATTTAGTGGTTATTTCATTACTTTGTCCAATCAACAGACTTAATCAGCTTTTATAATTATACCAAATTATACCAAAACTATCTGCATGCAAGGTCAGATACCACTAGAGTATATGTATTTTTTTGAGCTGACTGTTTGAGCTGCTTTACTAAGTCCCGGGGACTAACAGAAAAAAACTCTTTAATTATGAATTATT
The DNA here is from genome assembly GCA_900302755.1 of Chromis chromis. Lineage (NCBI taxonomy): Eukaryota > Metazoa > Chordata > Actinopteri > Pomacentridae > Chromis > Chromis chromis. The sequence continues at coordinate 8,818 of OMNN01028773.1, read as the reverse complement.
GTCCATATATTATAGTTTTAATTTGAACAGATGGCGTCTGTCTATCATGTACACTGACTCTGATCTTCTTCAGATGTTTTTAAGTTCCTCTCTGGTCATAAATAAACCTCTAAAAACTAATTTTTGTGTATCAAAATTACATATTTAGATTTTTCTACATGAAAATAATTCCTTCCTGTTTTAAAGTGGCTTAGATTTAACATTGTTTCTGTCACAATGTGCAGATCTGTGAAGTGCCTGCCCCTCAATCGCTTTCTGTAGCCTGAGCTCACCAGCTCACCTACAGCTCTGCTCAGTGGCAAGGTGTAATGCATTCATACATGTTCTAACCAGGATCCCACGCTGAAAAAGGATGCGATCCTCACTTCGCAAGCTGACACGATTGATTTCTCAGGTTTTGGTTTTTGAGACTGTCATTGGTACACTGCAAGATAACAAGCTAACAAGATAATTTCTACCTATAAATGTGGCTGTGGCATAACTAACTAAATGTGGTAATGTGTGATGTATGTAATTGACCAAATGTTCTACCTTCCAATCCTAAAATTGTATTGTTGTTCCAGGACAGCAAGGAGGAAAATCCCCCTCTGTGTTTACTTTGTGTAGCAAGTCATTTTGATTTGCTTGGGGACCTGTTGATGATGCTCAATTTGGAAAATGAGACACAGTGTTGTGTTTATAACCTTAAATGACTATTAGATAATCATAAATAAAATGGTTAAAATAGCCAACTCTCCACATGGTGTCATTCTGTCTCTAATCTGCAGCAAAGCCATTGTTGGTTACCAGTTACAAAATGATTGAAATGGGCTCAGTCGCCACTAACCAGTGAATATTACATCTTTATGTAACTTTGTTTGTCTTGGTTTTAGAACCAGATTTTAAACTTGTTATTCTTAATGCCTGTATGCTGTATGTTCACTTTATATATTTCTTAATGAGTATACTTGTGTATTTAATACTCAGATCCTGGCTGTATGGATTTTGGTTGATCCCTGCGTGTCACTGTAAACAAAGTTACTCATCAAGTCTCCTTTAATTATCACTGAAGCTGAATTTTTAAAGCTCAGGGAAGCAACAAAAATTCATGAAATCTAATTCCAATAATTATTGAAAACGTTGCCTTATAAGTGTTTTGGAATTTGCACAATAATTTACTCTTCATGAAATGTCCAAATAATAGCATTTCCTTTTCGTGCAGAATTTACATGCTCATCTGGATGATTGTACAAATGTTTAAGAAGATTATTTCTCATTATTAATCTGCTGTTTTTTGAATATATACTGTCATGCATTACACTGATCAGCTGTCTGCTCCTCAGCTCTGTATTACTGAGGAAAGTGTCAGAGATAAGAATAGACTGGAAGACTTAATGCCCTAATTAGTGGTGCTGACAGCTGATTGATGATGGCGGCTCCCTTTATCTGCTGCCACATTGACTGTCGCTCTCGTCATCACAGTAAAAAACACCAACTTGGATATAATTGCCCTTATGTAATCAAAAACGAAAGGCATTTTCTTTTACATTAACATCACCATAAACATCTGACCAGGTTTCTTAGGAATGTGTAATTTAATAACAAGACTTAAGTGTTGGCTTTGAGCAAAATGCGGGTGTCAGCATGCTAACATGCTCACAGTGATAATGCAAGCAGTATTTGCCATGTTAGTTTAGTGTACTAGCATGCCAACATTTGCCATTTAGCAGTATACACAAAGTAAAGCTGAGGATGATGGAAATAAACTAGTTGTATTGAATATACAGATGGTTATGTTTCCTTGCCAGCAACAACAGGTTGTTTATCCATTTTTATGTCTGTCTCATTCTCATGAACTCAATAGCTTTTGAACACGTTGAGGAAACTTCTTCAAATATGGCACATATGAATGAAATCAAGAATGTCTCACATAGACGGCTACAGGAGGAAAAAATGCTCTGGATTATTGGTAATTCTTTAAACTTAGCACAATCAGCTTGGGGGGAGCTAAGCAAAGGATGTGGCCTGAAAATACTGCCAGGGGAATTTGTATGGTTGAACATTTGCACACAGTGGGGCGAGCACTGTCATTAGAATAGATAATTCACTGAATAAAACTAGCATAGCTCCCTTCTGAATTGTATTGTTCTAAAATCGTTCCAAGGGAGTTCTGTAAAGCTCGAGTAATGTTTTATTATAGTAAGAATGTTCTTCTTGGTGCCCCGATAGCCTAGAGGTTATGTCACATGACCCACGTGCAGAGAAGTAGCGGCTGTGCCGGGTCCGAGTCTGACCTCGGCCATTTACAGCATGTCCTTCCCCACTCTCTCCCATTTCTGACTCTATCCACTGTACTGTCCTCTCTAACAAAGGCATGAAAAGGCCAAAAATAACTGTTTTTTTTTTTTTAAAGGAAAAAAAAGAATGTTCTTCTTAGAGGCAATGTTCTTAAAACATTTGCATTGAGAACGTTCTTCCTTTGTTATCATGTAACAGAATCTGAAAGCATCCTCTGAATGTTAAAACAGGTCTTCGAACCATTATTAGAACTTGTAGGTAATGTTAGTCAATGTTGTGGGAACATTCCCTGCTTGCTGGATTACTTCACGATCCAAATTGCTGGCAAAACTTGCAATTTTCAGTGTTGTAGGTTGCTAGTCTGGAGGTTGTTGTTGTTGTTTCCTGTATTGAATGATTGGGGGTTTTGAAAATGTTAACACGTAAATAGCAGAAGGGAAGGAGAAAGCCGCATGAAATGCACGATTGCTATCAGGCTTAAACCCCCTGTCTACATCTGGTGAGTCAGACTAAGAAAGAAACATCCCTCCCACAAAACAGCTTTAAGACAAACACCTCATAGGGTAAATGATGTTGTGATAGTATTTTAAATCTAAAAGGTCAAAGGTCAAGTCTGGACCAACATGGAAGTAAACAGCAGCTTGACTGGCTGGTGGAGGGACACAAACACGCGACAATATTTCTAGTCTGATATGACGGCACTCGATGAGGAATCAGGACTGACATTTGTTTTTAAAAATCATCCTCTGGTAAATTTTTTTAAATAGTTTTTGGGGGACAGTTTTTCTCTTTTTATTGACAGAGAGAGAGACACAAGGTGAAAGAGGGGATAGAGGAGAGTGACATGCAGAAAGGTCTTGAGCTGGACTCAAACTCATGACTGCTGCTAAGGGACTGAGCCCATATCGCCTTAACTCAGTGAGCTAAACGGTGGCCCTGGGAACATTATTGCACCAAATGTCACTTGCACAGCTGAATTTGATCTGTTTGAACACACTGTATGCTAACCTCTGTGATTCTGTGTTACTTGTACAGTAATGAAATAAACTACAAGCCATTTATGCCTTTAAAGACCTAAAGCCAGACTCCTTGAAGCAGTATGAGGTCTGATTTCTGTGTCTTCATGTTTGTTTTCTTGGTGTCTGAAAACTGACAGTGTGGATGAGCACTGATGACATCACTGGTACACGTGAGTCATGCCAGCATTCGAGGCTCGATGCGAAGCGTCAGTGCAACAAACAAGACGACAGCAGAGGTGTTGCTGGCTGTGTGACGCAGCTCCTGCAGCCTCTTCCACACATAGAAGCTGCCAAGAAAAGTTAAAAAAAACAAAAACGGATTCTTTGTGGAAAACAATGCAACATGCCGTAGCTTTAATCAGTAAAATAACATTTATTGAGATGTAACAAAATAAATAATCTGTTTTGCAACATAATAAACTGAGGAGGTTACTAATGCTCAAGAGACAGGCAGGTGTAACTGATGCACTGCAAGCTACCTCACTGACATACTCTGTGGTTAGAATACAAAAATCATAAAACATTTTTATCAACACGAGCCATCTGAATACACTTCTTTCTAAGGGCCGAGCAGGTCGACATAACTTATCTGCTGTATCGAAAGTCAAGCACCATGGGATTTCTTTCTGTAAACGTCTGTGTGTGTTTTTGTTCATTTTTACTATAGTAAAGAGAGATTAGTCACTATACGTCTCAAAGGACAAAAGAATCAGTTCTAAAAAAGTGACATAAGGTTCAACTTGTTAAGACACACCATCATATTGTAAGTTTGTTAGTATACCTAAAAAAATCCCATCAAAAATCTACAGTAATTACCACACGTCTGAAAATAGTCTGGTAAACATTTCTTACAACTCTAAATCTCGCAGTGTAGTTTTGAATGCAGGTTTCTTCAAAGGCTGTACAGTGGTAACTTTAGTGCACGACTAGAGAAGAGCAGCTGAAGTCAGCAAGCGTCGTCCCTGCTGAAGGGCCCTTGAACAAGACACTGTAGCTGCCCCTGAACCTTGACTTCTATTCAATGCCACTCAGTTTAGAAAAAGGTGCTCTGAGTACATGTTCACACAATCAAAGATAATGAAGCACCTCTAAACAGAAGCCTGAAATATTATCTCTTATAAACACCACATCAGCCATTTGTGCAACAGAAAGACGTGAGCGATTTGATGATGAAGACCGGCGACTTTACATCGCAGAGATCTCCGCCTGTTTCGGATCTAACAGGAGATTAGATGATGCAGCAAAGGACAAAAAAAAGGCCTCTGACCCTGATGTTGGTGTTTGTGCGCATGCTCGCGGAAATCTAGATCAACACATGCTCTTTTTTTTTTAAAAACTACTACGCAAACATTACTCATGTCTGACTTTGTCCGACTTTACCACACTGACTTCTGTCTAAACCAGAACATCCATGTGTTTCCTGAGGATAAGGAGCGTCACAGGATGTGATGTACTATCATTACACTGTAACTGTTGATAAAAGTCTCTCTACTACAAACACATTTCCTCTACGTAACTACAGTGTGTTGCTCAGTGTGGAGGAACTCGAGCCAGTCAGTTTCCAAAGTTGCAGTGCCCCCTGCTGTGTCGAGTCTATTTAATCTGAAGCAGGTGGCACTTCCACCACACGGCAACGCTCACAACAACAGAAATCACTCATTTTTTCCTCTGTCGGCAAAAATCTGCTGTGTTCGAACAATAAAACAAAACAGTGTCTCCCTTATGTATTTACTGAATATAAAAAAATCAAAAGAGAACATTTTGATCTTCGTTCACAAGTTGAGGGGTTTAGAAGCCGCTGTGAGTTCATGGTATCCGTCGCTGGTAAATTCTCACATTTAATGTATCGATTTTGTAGTCAGAAAAGAGTCTTTTCTCCATCACGAGTTCTCTGGCAGGACCGAGTACAAGTTCCCTGATAACCCGGTGAGGGTTTCATTTCCCCCGATGGTTGGAGTCATCTTTGGTGACGCAAGGACTACTGCTCCTGATGGCTGTTATGGAGCTCTGCCTCTCCACTTTACTGTCATGGTCTGTGGAGAGACGTAAATTTGATGATAAGTCCTGATACAAAAACGAATTTAGGAGCCATTTAAAGAACAAACAGGAGTAAGAGAACCAATGAAAAGAATATATAAAGAGCAGTGAGCACTAAAAGCAATTCCAGACTAAAGCAGCTGGTTATTGGGGCATGACTCAATCAACTTAGCAACACCATGAAATCCACAGTTTCATTTAATGCTATTGTTTAATGGCAAATTAACTGAAAATGGCTTTACAAGGACGGAGCAGGCAGCTATTATACTGAGGTATCAGATGAATATCAGTTAAGAAAGCACAGTAATCAAGATGCAACTAGTGTTTTAGAATCTTTGAATAATAGTTTGGGGAATTCAGCAAGAAACTCTCCCACATGGAGTGAAGTCATCATGGTTTATATGACCAACCCAAGCTGTTGAATAACAAACTGTCTCCAGTATTGCGGCGGAGTTTAATGATTTTTTTTGGCTGCTGATAAGGCAGTGATGAAGTCAGCAAATCAAGTGAGCAAGACAGAAAAGAAATCAAGCAAAAGTTGATGTTCACTGTGTATTTGCATTGGAACAATTACACCCATGTGCATCATTAGAGCTGTGAATAAACACAACTTGTGAGGGACTGTGTGTACTCTTCTTCCCACCTCTGCATGTAACATTTGACAGCAGTATCTTCATGTTTGAGTGTTTCTTTTGTGTTCACGAGTCAAAAAATTATTCATTTATTGGCTATTAATTTGTTTATTTGCTCCTGTGTTCATGTGTTTTAACAACATGTAGTAAATCTGAACAATCCTGTTTATAATAACACAAAATTAATAATAGCACGTCTTCAGCACAATGTCTGTAAGAAAACAAGTGGTTAGATTCACCAGCTCGAGGATTTCGTGTCTGTGTGAACATGCTGCATGTGAACCAACATCCTGACGAGATAAAACGTCAACGGAAGATAAGTTATGGCAGAAAAACAGTGACGTTGAGAGGAAGTGAGAGAAAGTTCTGATTAATGAGTGAGACACAGGGAGGAAACTTGGATGAGTGAGAGATAGAGATCGAGAGAGAGGAAAAAAAAGGCATGACAAAGTGAGGGAGAGAGCGACGCCAGAGATGAAACATATGTCTTTTTTTTTTTGTTATTTCCGCAGTCCTTTTGGTAGAGGGAGAAAGATGTATAAAAAAGACTGTGCCATTTCCCTGCCCACAGGTTTTATTTTTGTACACTGTCGCTTGGTGAGTCAATGCAACGCCCCTCCAATTACCTCCCACTCCTTCGCCCCCACGCCCCATCCATCCCGCCCTTCAGCCCACGCACCTAACACACTCTGACGTCAGTCGCTGCCGAGAGGAGGGGGGTCCGACTCTGCCGCCCACAGAGTACTTCCTACCCCCCCCTCCCCTCCCTCCCCGCCCCCTCATGTCTTTGCTGGCTTCCTTCTCCTCGCTTCATCTCTTTCGACTGGCTATCACAGCCCAGAACGACTAACTTGCCCAGATCACTTGCTTTTTTTTCTTCTTCTTTTTTTTCTTTTCTGCGAGAAGCTGTGATGCATCAGAAGAAGGAAAAAACACAAACGCTACAGTAACAGGGTATTAAAGAAGTGCTATAACAGTGTAACACCCCATCTCCTCCTCTCTCCCCTCCTCCTCTCACTCTTTTCCTCTCTATATATCACTCTCCACCTCCTTCTGTTTCCCCTTCTAACTTGTATCCTCTCTAATTTACAGTCTGGTGAAGTTCAGCTGTGCATGGTGGGAGGCGTCACCTCGGAGAGAATGTGACTCACTAGGGTTCAAACTGTAGAGCTATAAAATATTCATTGTTAGGAGAGGTTAGGGAGTCTCTGTCTGTCATTTTCCATTCAACCCCAACATCATCTCCCTCTCTATGATCCTTCTGTCTACTTCCAACTCCAAGCAGCAGTTTGACATTTTGGGAAATATGCTTATTTGCTTTTATTTTTTTTGCAGCAACGAAAACATTGGTACCACTCTCATGTCTAAATATTAAGCTTTTGTCAGCAGCCTGATAGCTTAGCATAAGACTGGATGCAGGTGGAAACAGCTAGCCTGGTTTAAAGGTAACAAAATACGTCTACCAGAACCCCTAAAGCTCACTAATAAACATGTTAAATCTTGTTTGTTTGATTTCTACAAAGACTGAAGTGTAAAAATGCACCTATACAAAAAATGTGAAAACTAAAATAAAGGCAAATTGTAGTTTTTCTAAGGACTGAGCAAAGAGTTGTTAATTGCTAAATGTAGCTGCGCTAGTAGATGAGCTTTGCAAGTAAGACGCAGTAACTTCACAAACTGTCTGCTACTTGTATTTTCATATTACCTACACAGATATGAGAGTGGTACCAATCTAATTCTCTGCATTAAGGTGAATATTTCCCATATTTTTCCTTTAACCTCCACAAAAATCGGCAAACATCACAAAACACACTTTTATTTTGTCCATTATAAAGCACATAATACTGGTAAATCATTATTCGAGAAGTCACCTGTGGAGTGAGTCCCATCTGACCCTAGGCTGATCTTTCCCGCCCGATCATGTGACACCATCCGAGCCAATCGCAGCCCTTCGTCCATTAGTGTTTGCTGTATGAGATGGCGACTCCAGCTGGCCGGGTTGGAGGTGTCGGTGTGGGGACGGGGGGAAGGAGACTGGTTGCACTGTGAGCCCATGTCTAACACGACAGACAGATCTGGGTTTAAATGACGTCTTCAAACACTTTGTTCTCACAGAAACAGGCAGCGAGAATGTTTTACTACAAGATCCAATGTAAACACTTTCAGAGCTCAGTGCAAAAAACTCTTTATTTTACTACTTTATTATGACAACAATCTGAAGTTTTTTACCATGCGATACACCATCCAGGCTTTCTGCAGATAAGCTGTCATCATCTGCCCTCTGAGTCAAGCCCTCGGATCCCTCCACTCCGAGAAGCGATGACACACTCTCAGGCACGATTACCTAAAGCAATGCATACAGGCACTCTGTCAGTTCAGGGCTGATGAACTGCTTTGAATAGCTGACTGATGACCTGATCTTAGGCCAGATGAGATTTATTAGGTGGTGGCAGCAGCACTCACCTCATGTCTCGCTCTCTTTGGGGACAGTATGCTGTTCTCATCTGCATTTGTCCTGCAGGAGGAAAACAATGGAGGCGACTGAGTATGAAAATTTATACTTGACATTTGAAACAGTATTTAGACAACATGCAAAAAAAAGCTTTTTAATGATGCGGGGTCTTATTTTATGCAAAGAAGAAGACGTGGATGTGTGAATTAATTCATCAAATCAAGACAATGTTGTACAACAGAGAAGAAGTTGTACTGAACGCAACTTTTATTCAACTTGATGTCGGACATATTTTAAGTTATTTAACTCATTTACCACCAAACTTCATATTTATAAGAATTATTTAAATGTAAATATGAAATATGAGGGTGTTTGTTGCAAATATTTAATTCTGATAATGA
>OMNN01028771.1:7206-17213 GCA_900302755.1 Chromis chromis | reverse complement strand
ATGTTCTCTGTGTATTTAAACACAGCTACTATCATTTTGTTAATACTGTATGTGACCTGGTGTGGGCGAGGTAATACCTATATGTGAGGTCAAGGGGCATTTCAGCGTCATCTCAGAGACATATCCAATCCTAAAAGCATTTTCAATAGATTTCTATTTAAAATGTGCTTTGCCTTGCAAGCGTACTTGATATAACAAGACGGAGAGGCAACAAAACATCTTCTTCAATAAGATATTAAAGAGATATTTCAGTCTGCCTTTTCATTTATGCTAGCTCTCTCCAGTTCTTGACATATGTCTGGTCGAGTGCCTGCATATTTTAAGTCTTTTCAAAAAGCCACCTCTAGATTCATCCATTTTGAATAACTTGCACCTAATATCTAAAACTCATGTCTTGGAGAAAATATTATCTCATTGACTTCATAAAAAGAAATATGCCATTCGTACATTTCTGTCAGATTTCAGAGGGTGTCAGGGCACTTCCTAGTGTTTTCAATGACATTCTTTTCACAGCTGCCAGTGGCCAAATGTCTGTTTTATTTCTTTTTGATCTTACTGGGATATTTGATACAACTGACCGCATCATTTTAACCCTTTCCACCATGTAGGACCCAGTACTAGGCCCAGGCTGTGTCTGTTATTAACTCGCAAACTACTGACATTTATAGAAGGTTAAGGAGTGTAGCATTTACAATGAAGAAGCCGCCTGGTATTAATATTTTGTATGTAGCACTTGTGTGCTTTTTTCAGTGGCATCAAATTTGGTAGAGTTGGATCTTAGAATTAGAATAGAACAGGTTAAATAAAATCTGCTATTTACTAAGCCCAGGATTGTTCGTTTTGGTCTTACAGTTGTGAATCTGTTACTGACTGAATTTCTGTATACTTTTTCAAGTGAATTATTTCCAAAAAATAGGGGGGTTGACTGGTTGCAAGTATTTCCAGTACAGTTTTAATCCTGTGTTTCTATCCCACAGGAGATTATAAATCCTCTATTCCATAGCATATATATGGAGTACCCCATGGTTCATTCTTCAGCCCATTATTATTCAAAATTTAAAAGCTGCTGTAGTTTGGGTTCGAAACTTTTATGCAGATGACTTTGCTTTTAATTCAACAACACAACGCAGTTAAGCCAACTGCAATCCCACCTTACCAATGTTATAAAGCAGCTGTTGTATTTTCCTGCTTTAGTCTCGCCAATTGGCAGACATCTTGGTAACACCACTGAGCCGTCATTTTATTCTAAAAAGACCAGGTCTCTATCTAAATGAATGGGAAGAAAGCCATAACTGAATTTCAATGGCCACCAGAACATCAGAACATAAAGTCTGCATGCATGGAATCACCAGTAAAATCTGATAAAAACAGCTTAGTGACTTTGTCCCAAAACAAGATTAGCGTTTTCCCCCTTATGTTACACTTCTACTATGCATGAACAAAATTTCATGACAATGGTCTTGCATCAGCATGATTGGCTGGATGTTTCCCAGTTGGACTTTTATGAGAACAGATGATTGGCATTTTAGGAGGAAGGGTTGGACATGTGTCAAACAACTGCCATTCCTAGCGTAACAGAATTCTCCTGCATAACATCTCAGGCATCATCTATAACAAGTAGCTTGATTTTAACTGTCACATGAAGTGTGTTGCCTCACCTTACTTTTGCACCTCTGCAACATTTCAAAAATGGTATCTTTTTTTAATGCGAAATAAACATGGAGGCTGTCATCTATGTCTCCATTACATGTGGATGAGAGTACTGAAATCTGTTATATTCCATTCAGCTGATGTTTCGTACAGTGTTAAGATAAAACATGTCACTACCAAAAAGCAGATTCTCTCACTGAGATAGATGTTCTCTGTTCATTTAAATATAGCTAATACTGTACGAGGACTGGTTGGGGTGGAAGTGTCATATTTGAACCATATCCAGACATAAAAGCTACAACAAGGTGGTGCAATAAGTTGGTATGCTTCATGATATTAAATATTCACTCCAACCAGTGGCAACCTGTCCATGGTGTTGTCTGCCTCTTGCTCAGTATTACATTGGACAAACTTTAGCCCCTCAAACACCTCTAAAGGTAAGGAGGTAATGGACAGATGGATGCACTGTCCAACCAGCCAAAACATCTGTATTTTGATGTACATGAATTAGAAAAGATTTTTCAGATATTTATCCTCCACTGTGAGTAGAATGGAGGGAGGGAATGATCACCCAACACCATCTTAAATTCATATCAAAACAAAATTCAAGGTCTGACACAGATTTGTTGATGTCGTGTCTGGCGTGCACAATAACAAGCTGTATAAGCAGGTACAAATCCACTGGCATCCACATCACAACTCTTTAACAACTCTCTAATCTTTAAAAGACTTATATTTTATATTTGAAGTTATGCTTAATTTCCTGCCTAATTGCTGACTACCTCTGACCTGAGTCTTTTGGTATGTAATTACTGGCGTAGCACATATTTGAATGCATTAATGTAATGCTTTTACAGTGACTTGTCAAGAATAATGCAGAATGAAAACAGCATCCTACATAACACTCACCCTGCGTGAGTCTGTTTGCGGGGAACAGCTGCCGGAGGATTTAAAACGGGGAGGGAGTGGGGTGCAGCTGCTGGGATTCAACCATATGGACTGAAAACCACAACAATGAGCTGAAAGCTGCAAAACGCTGCAGTTGGATGCTTTTTATCCCATGGGATAGGATAACTTACAGGCAGACATTTCAATGCTGATATTAAAAATATTATTCAGTAGTACCACTACATTACACTAAAATGTTTTAATCTTCTAATAGTTTCTGTTTATGAATTACAAGTAGTGACATAAAAGCTGTTTTGAAAAATGTTTCTGGCAGCAAACACTCTGGCCTCACTCATGTTGATCAAGTAGTTATGTTTAGTGTAGTTGTTGACAGCCATGTGCCATTAAATCTTGAGAAGCACTCAAGACCTTTAACACAGCACATATTTTCTAAAATGTGTGTAACTGAAAACATAAATAAAGTCATTTAGCTGAGCCCGTTCCAGGATCCTCATATAGCACATAAGAGCTTACAGTCATTGCTTATTTATTCATCACACGATGAGACGTCACAATGTTTTCAGTGAAGAAGGATACATGCAGAAGAAAGAAGATTTTGAAGCAGGTGTTGTCACTAATTAAAGCTGATGTAGGGAGGATTGTTTTTTCCACATCACTGGGCAAAAATTCTGCATTCAACTTTCAGCATATTGTAATTCAAGTAGTCTGAGAGGAAACAAGGCTTCTACACCTCCTCCTCGGGAGACTTCAGCCAATCACAGGGCTTCACCCACATCAGATGAGAGCAACAAAGTCTATGATGTGAATAAGATGTGGTGCAATCGGACAGCTAGGACTGTCACTCAGGAAAGTGAGGTATTAATCCTGTGTCCACATGTGAATTTTGACTTTTAGCTTGACTACTCTTGAGCTTTCTGGGCAGTGGTGGCCTAGTGGTTGGTGAAGCGAACTTGTAACCGGTGGGTCGCCGGTTGGAGCACCTGGACTGGCAAGAGGTTGAGGTGGGAAAGTGAGAGCAACCGCTTGTCCCAGTCACCACCACTGTGGGCCCTTGATCAAGGCCCTTAGCCCCTGACTGTTCCCCGGGCGCTGCACCGTGGCAGCCCACTGCTCCTAGTATGTATAGTTAAGGTTAACTTTGAATATGAAAAATGCAGAGAAGGAATTTCCCAAAGGGAATCAATAAAGGTTAGATTATTATTATTATTATTATTGTAAAAATGTGTAGATGTGCCCATGCTCTTTTAGTAGAAGGAGCTTCGGACAGAGAGGGAAGAAATGTAGGAGGAGACCTGTTCTTTCAAATTCCAATTTCTATTCCAATTATTCTATTTTCTTTCTTTTTTTTTCCTGTCATCTTTTCTAAATTTCTGCCTGCTGCAGTGCTGCAGAAAATCACTCAGTGGCACATTTCCATCTCTGCATGTAGCTATTTATATTATAACTAAAAGGATAATAATATATTTTTATTTTCCCAAACAGGGAGTCAGATTCAATCAAGTAGAATGAGGGGAAATTAAATTTACATGAAAGTGGTCAAGTTAATATTAAATGGATGAGTGAAGATTGGGTATTTTCTGAACTTCAATGGAGAAGTGAAAAAAATGAAATAAAAAAAAAGGCAAGTTACTAATTGGTTGATATCACAGTTCTGTTGTTTCTCTCAATAAGCTTCTTATCAACAGATCTACAAACTAGCTGACCACGTCCAAAGCTGTACACAGACAGGCCACACAAGCAGCTGTTACCCCCTCAGCTCCGTGGCGACACTACTGTGTAGGCTCGTTTTGTGCTGGTAACAAGCCGTCTGGGCCGCTATCAAAACAGGCAGCATGGGAGGCAGTAAACCTTGCGAACTGGATCCGTTTATTTGTCACAGACTCGGTAAAAGAGTACAGCACGAGTGCCGGGCGGGACATACACACAACTACTACTACTACGACTACTACATTACCCATAAGCCACTGCGCTTAAAGGAACAGGCTCAGGCCGGTAACACAGCTCATTTCCACCCATACTGTGATTTCCACAAGCGGCATTTTCTCATTTTTGGTAATCACCCACAGAACATCACCAGAATTGAATCACCTGTTCCTTGTCACATTATCAACAGTTCCTGAAAATGTCATTAAAATCTGTTCATAATTTTTCAAGTTATCTTGCTAACAATCAAACACACAAATGCCGGCATAAACATTACCTCCACTTGGCAGATGTAATTACTCAAGATTTTAAATACGTTTTAACATTACTTTAGCCTTACATGAAAATCTGACTCTAGTTCTGAATAGTTATTTGTGCAAGAACAATGAGCTTTGCAAATACACAACATGCATGTCTAAAAATCCTTGACATGACTTTATATAGCGGATTCTGTAGGTCCTTTGACATACTAAGTGCTGTGTATGGTTGAGTGGTTCTTTTGTGTACCCTTCATTTAAGTGTTTGGTCGTGTTTTGCTTTCATTAATCTTTCCATAGTGTTTAGGCCTGTCTGAGTGTGCCAAGCCTGCTCTCTTTTGTTAGTGGAAGTCACGTTCAACATGTGCCCATGTGTTTAACTGACAGCTTTGAAGTACTTGTTGACTCTTTGTGTTATGCACTATGTGAAAATTGGAGCTTGCTATCTTGTCTGTGCTAATCATCTACTGGTGGCCGGCATTAAAGTACTAACTTTTTTAATTATTTCATGAAAGACTCCTGAGAAACAAAAACACAGAGCTTCAGTACTGTTTTAATTCTTCATCTCAGCTTTGATTTTTCTCTCTCAAAGTAGATAACGTTACACTTTGTTGGCAGCCTGGTCAGACCAGATAGGCCCACACTTTTCACTCCACTTTAAATACAGGGATTTTCCAAGCTGGTCATGGTTATAGCTACAGTATGTAAATCCTCAACCTGCCTTTTATGCTTCATCCGCACAAATTATTTAAAGAACCCCTCCACCTTCGACCATCTTTTTTTTAATATCGTAAGTCTCTTTTCTTTGACATTGTCTCTAAGTTACCTGAAAGTAGCAGTTGTTAATCCACTGGAGTCAAAAATCAGCACCCAAAATCTGAAAGTTCATAGACTTATTTTCTCTTTGCTCAGAAATACTTTGGAAACTTTGCAGCCTGGCACCACGGTCACTGGTCGCCTTCGGTGGAGGCAGTGAATCATTTGCATTAAAACATTTCCTTCATTATTTTTCATGAAGAATGTAGGCACCCAACATTTTCTTCACCATTAATAATGCTCTCAGCCTGCAGCTGAAGGGAAAAGCTGCTATCAACAGTCAGTCCAATTGATCACTGCTGTTCCACCTGCTTGGGATGTATTGCTACCAAGAGGGTAAAAGCTATAAGAAAACATGTATCAACAGCAAAAAAATAAAAAATAAAAAAAAAGCTTACTTTATGAATTAAAATATAAATGCAGACAGTAACAGAGAAACCTGTTTTTTTTTTTCAACTAGTGTGAAGTGTGAGTGTTGGCACAGGGACTGTTTATATGATGAAGGATTAAACTTGTCAATCTTTGACACAGTTTTTCCGTTTGGCTCTGAAGCCTGCCGTGCTATGAAAAGCCTGATGTCATCCTACCAGAAATGTGTCTAGTGTTTGCACTGAGCCAAATTTACAGCACTCTAGTTCAAATGAAGACTAGCCAAGAGGAAGAAGAAGCCATTTAAAGACACACATTTGAATCCACTGAAAAAAGATTTTAGCCACTGGGAAGCAGCAGAAACAAGCCATGAATCAAACGTTTGCAAATGATTTCCTGTTAGGTTCAAAGGCTAACATGTCAGCATGCAGTTTCCTATTTATGCATCTAACAGATAAGTACAATTTATTTGACTTGTGTCTGGCCACCTCATGAATGTTCAGTCCAATTTTAGCTCTGTTTTGGTCTCCACCATCTGTAGAGGAAAGTGTCTCATACTTTAGCTGCTAAATGATGCACCAGTGCTTAGTGGGTCTGTCTGCTGTGGCTGAAAATGACACCATGACAGCAGTAAAAGGGGATCAAAACAGCAACATTGTAGGGAGAAAAAACAAAACAAAGAGTTAAAAGATGCCTAAAATGTTTCTTATGTCTGAGCAGATAATTCTCTGTGGGCAGTGTTTGCAGGAAAGTGTTAATCGAGTACATTCGTTGGACGTGCTTATACTTTTAGTGCTGGTGAATGTAGTATCTGTTTGCAGCTAAAGAGTGTTCGTGTTGTCAACATGTAGGATGAACATAAGCGGACAAGGCTTTATTCACTCGATTTCTGGAATACTGCTGATTTTCATTTGTGATTGTGACACACTTCAACAATACACCGCTCGTAATGTTTGCGCTGCAAAGAGAGAAGTTCATTTGAGTCAAACTAGATGGAGAGCTGAGCATAAGCAACAGTATCCTCTGGTGGGATCTCCTTTGTGTTTGAAACTTTTTACTTATTTGTTTTTGCATCTCTACTGTAAAATGCATAACCTCTGAACGTACAAGTATACAACAAGCAGCGGGATGTGGCAACGATGGGGGCAGGGAGTGGGTGGATAGGAGGAGGAGGTTCTACTGCAACACAATAGCTCAGAGCAGCTCATTAAAAAAGAGAGCAAGAAATTAATTTGAACTAGTGCATTTTAATGTATGTAAACTAAACTTGCTCTTTTGAAGACTGTGGGTTTGTCACTTGCAACTACAAGTGATCACTTTCAAATGGAAATAATCATGTGATGAAAAGAGTTCCTTATACTTTCCAAGCATTGATGATAATAATGAATAATAATAGAGGAGCAGTTGCAGGTTTACAGGGCTGCAACACAGAGGTGATTTGTAAAAGATTCCTCTGAGAGTTTGCAGTGACAGTAAAGCAGCAGATTCTCACGCTGGTTGATTCTAACAGTCATCAGACTTAAAACAGCAGCTGTCAGGGTCGGACAAATTTTGAATCAATTAAAGCAGCATAGATTTTGGCATAGAGAAGAAGCTTCTCTTGATTTATTTTGATCACGTCTTGCTCAACTTACATGCGACTTGACGTTCTTATACAAGCTGCTACATCAGTCGCTCACTGCTCGTTCACATTAACTAGTGTGTCGTTTCTACTCCTGCATCATCCACACAGTGTGTTTTACATCCATTCGCACTGACATATGTTTCAACATGCATGAGTCTAGATTCATTCTTGACCTTGGAAATCCTTTTTGAGAAACAACGTGGTTTCAAAGTCTATTTATTTGCTACTTTAGATGTCTTGATCGTATCCTATGTTTTTGTCAGCAGACACCCTCTTAGTATGGTGGATGTAAAAAGTGCTCTGGAAAAAAAAACTAAACTTAACCACACTAGCTTAAAAGTCATAGATCCAAATCGAGACGAAAAACTCAGTCTGCTGCTAATGATTATGTGATATGGTCAAAAGCTCCAGACCAGCAATGGAATATATCTGCTGCCATTTAAATATGTTGAAATAATTGACTCCCTATTTGATCCATATGGCCTAAATTAAACATAAAATGTGACAAATAAATTGTTGCACAAAGATGTACTTCAGACAAAGAGTTAATGTACTAAGGCTGCAGCTAGAGGCTTGTTCTGAAGGCTTTCAATCTTGAGTAAGTTGACCCTGACCCTCATTTATGGATGAGCATCAACAGCTTACAGCTTGTAATCAGAGTAAATCCAGTCATTTATTTTGTAACGTTGTCCTCCATGCTTGCCATTTATGTACAAATGATCACCATAGAAATAAATGCAAGAATTCTTTTTTCATATGGAACAAAAGCTCCATTTGAGACTTATTTTCCTTTCCACTGTGAACACTGCAGTGACCCTGAGTCCTGATTCAATTCACAACAGAAAGAATCTCTTGTTCTCTTTTTGACCATCCCTCTCCACATCCTTCATATCAGCTTGTCCTTCTTGAATAGAATGTAAATGTGACGTGCACAAACCCCTGGAATCTGAATTCTAAAATCTCCGCACTTCTAATCACTGGATTAGTTTGTTTCCCCCTCAGGCATCATTTGTGTTCCTCAAATGAAGCTTTATGGCTGCGAATCACATGGGCTTTTATTTTCATCGTACAGCTGTGTCTCTTATCTCCACCATGAGTGTCTAACAGTCATGGTGATGGAGTGCAGATTGCAGGATACAAAATGTCCACATTCTCATAAAGTGAATCGTTCAGAATTCTAGTAGATTTGGCCTCATAATAACCAGAGTACGACCCACATTTAATTTCTCATCATTATCAGGCCTGAAC
Organism: Chromis chromis; assembly: GCA_900302755.1. Classification (NCBI taxonomy): domain Eukaryota; kingdom Metazoa; phylum Chordata; class Actinopteri; family Pomacentridae; genus Chromis; species Chromis chromis. Next base: position 8,417 of record OMNN01028771.1, on the reverse strand, counting down.
CTCAATTAGCATTCATACTGCCTCCATCAAATTTGATCTTTTAGCCCTTCTGAGCTAAGTATGAGCTGTTCCAAACGAGTCCATGTTTAAACCCATTGCAGCACAGTTACTACAGACTGCAGAGGAAACGTGCTGAAAACTGCAGTATTAACCACAGGGATGGGAACTGACATTAGTTTTAAAGGAAATTACTGTGATACAGAGAACTAAACACTACTGATTTAGCTTTGCTATGAATACAAAACTGTGTTTCTTCTGTGAAAATCTTTCTTGAATGAATGAGAGGTCACTGTTAAAAGGAAGAAGAGCATATAACTCGCACGGCAGGAACCTAATTACAAAATAAGTAATGGCTGACTAAGAGTCATTTCTGCATTTGATTTCAGACTCTTCTAACAAAGATGGATGACTTTCTGATAATACAAATGTTAACACTTTGTTCAGCTGTCAAAGGTAAAACTTAGCTTTTTACCATAGGTCAATGTCTTACTGAAAATAATAAAACAGTCATTATAAGACTTAAACTTTTAAAGTCAAAGCGAAGACCTTTAGTTCAGCGACAGAAAGATAATTGGCTAATATTCAGATAAGAAATGAATCATTTAAGTCATTCTACGCTATACACAAACAGAGACATGAATTGTCTTGTTCCAACTCATCAAATGTGAATATTTAGTTTTCTTGTCTTGTATTGTAGCAAGCCAGACATATCAGGGTTTTGATTCACGTTCTTGCCAAGAGCTTGATAAGAAGATCAATACCATTCTCTGTCCAGACACTAAGTAACAAAATCTATGTTTCCTTAATGTCTCTTTATTCATATTTTGAGCAATCACATTAGAAAAAAGTTAATGGAAATGGCAAAATTTGAAGAAAGAAAAAAAAAAGTCCCTAATTTAACTTGTTATCTTTGCTTGAGATAGTTTTTGACTTTTTCCAAAAAGACCTGATGCGTATTCTGACGTACCACTACCTTCTCAAATGTGCTAACAGGCTCTTTTAGCTGTTTCGTCCTCCATCTGCTCTCTAAGATAAGGTTTCACATTTAATAAACAGACATGAGAGTGGTGCCATGTTTGAAAATGACCCAATGTTTCTTTAAATATGTCAAAGCTCTGAGAAATGAATATTTTTGACAACTTTTTTTATATTTTATCAGCAAAATGATTAAGAAAAGTGATAGCTGTTTAGCTAGCTGAAATAAATTCCTT
>OMNN01028767.1:0-11122 GCA_900302755.1 Chromis chromis | reverse complement strand
GTAATTTTAGTATTCTAAACTAAAATTACTTAAATTAGCTGTATTTTCACAAGTATTTTGATTCTAAATAATTAAAATAATAATAATAATTTAAATGTAAAATAGTGTTCATAAATTTAACCAGCATCTAAATCTATCATGAAAGTATAAGTAGCAGGAACTGGACACAAGTGGAAAATCACGTACAGCTTTTGTGCTGTTGGATAATTAAGTTAATAAGTTGATTTGTGTTATTTCGTAGATATTTATACAAGGATCAGTGAAATGTTGAGCTTGAATGTTCAGTCTCCCATTTAGTTTAGTCCATTCCATGACTGCTATGGAGCTTTTGATTATGCGCCATGACTTCCATCTGCAGACAGCAGTTGTTTTTGCTTTTTGTAGAAACTTAAAAGACCTTTTGGAGCTCTGCTTGTCAATTATGATCATTATCAAAAGCTCCAGAACAGCTGCTAAATGGACCTGAGAATGGTGAGTTTGTTTCATCAGCTGCTTTTTGAAAGGTCATAACTGAAGTTTCACTTTCAACACAGACAAAGACACCTGCCTGGACATCTGTTGATGAAGTCCATGGGATGTGATAGAAAGCTCCAACGCTTTATATCTTTATGTTTTTATGTTCAACTTTAACTATCGTCATTATTTTTTTTAAATTTCATTTCAGTTCTTCTATTGGCTTACTGATTATTTGTTGCACTATTTAACTGTAACATTACTCTGACATTAAGAGGAGACTTCTATTGTCACAAATGATCATTTCCTCTGTGTTAATAAAATATATTTAAAAATAATTGTAACCTTTAAGGTTAAAATTACATAACGATTGGGGTGCTGCTCTTGAGCATTATTTATCCTTCCAAGCATTAATCCATAAATAAAAGGTTATTACTGCAATTTGAAACAAGCCAAATGTTCCTGCAGAGTTTCTAATTAGACCCAACGTGACTTAACATGAGTTTAATTGTGGAATAATCTTAATTTCTTAACAATGAATTAGTGCAGGGCTCAGAGGTGACTGTAACCAAATATATCAGAGACCCCAGAAACAGCAGGAATATTAGAGAAGGGAAATTAGCAGGCCAGATAAGAAGGAAAGATTTACTCCCTCCAAGCCTCGTTTCATATTTTGAACAAGAAAAACCAAAGAATGACTGAAAATTAAAAAGCGGTTACAGTTGAGTGTGAAGTACGAAGGATTTCATAACATTTGAGATAAGAGCCTAATAGAGAGAGAAAAAGGAGAGGGCAGAGATATGGAAGAGGGGGTTTGATTGGAGGCAGAAGTGAAGCTGTTTTTTTTTTTGAAGATTTTCGACCTTGTGACAGAAGATAAGGGTTGAATTAATGAGTCATGTGGATCTGTGGAGGATCTGAGCAGAGACATTCTCATTATGTTATTAGAGGTTAGTTAATGGGTAATCTTGTCCTCAAATAAAGTTCATCATGCAGAGAATTATCCAGCCAGGGTGGGAAACATAAGACTCTGCAGATGTTTGCATCTTTTACACGTGACCTGTCCCACTCCAGCATTCCTTTATTGGGCTGCCTGTTCGGATGGACCTCCAGAATCTGCACAGGAACCAGCTTTGTGAACCAGGTTTACAGTCCATCCATCCATTATTTATACACCGCTTAATCCTCTGTAGGGTCGTGGGGGGGCTGGAGCCTATCCCAGCTGACTCATGGCAAAGGCAGGGTTCACCCTGGACAGGTCGCCAGTCTATCACAAGGCTACACATACAGACAGACAACTAAGCACACTCACATTCACACCTATGGACAATTTAGAATCACCAGTTAACCTCAGTATGTTTTTTGACTGTGGGAGGAAGCCGGAGAACCCGGTGAAAACCCACGCTGCACAGGGAGAACATGTTGGTGCTTCAGTGCTTCCAGGAAAGGATAAAATGCTGTCCCACTATTCCTTGCAGCAGCAAACTTGAAAATGATGGACGATCCACAGCAAACCCACCTTAACTACGTTAGTTAGATATTTTTAGCACTGTGATTATCTTTTCCTATGACCTTATGAATTCTCCATCACAACTTCTTTTACCTGTAAGGTGAAGGAACCTCAGAGTTGCATCTTTGCTTATTAATGTTGTGGTTCTGTTGACTTTATCAGATGAAGACATTCAGCAGCCACTGGGCCGGATAGTGTGAAGTAGCCAGGATGAGAGTCAGCACATCCGAGCCTGAGGCCATTGTTTTCTACTGGAATCCTGTTGTTTGTTCTCTCTGGGTTGAGGGTATGTTGGTGCCTCACGGGACAGAAATTAGGCACCTCGGGACCTTGTTTATGAGAGACAGTAAAATGGTATGTGAGATGAATAGATTGAGGCAGTGTCCACAGCAATGTGAGCATTGTCCCAAACTGTTGTGGTAAGTTGAGCGGGAGGCAAAGCTCTCGATTTATCTGAGATCTGATCTAGAAAGTGTTGCTCGGTAGAGAAAAAATGGAATAACCTACTTAGCCTGCTGCCAATGTGACCCAACCCTGGATAAGCGGAAGAAAATGGATGGATAGATCTACTTCATGAACCTATGACGTTTTCCATTGAGGTCAACGAAAAGGGTTTAGGAAAATACATAACACATATTGATTTTTTGACTATTCAACGACAACTACAGAAAGTTTGTTTTTGTGTATTTTAGAGTGACAAATTGTCCCAGCATACTTTGATGTCCAAGTTGGCAGGTTGGGATTTGAACAATACCCCTGTTAGTAGTTATTTGGTCAAAAATCCATTTAATGTAAAAAGGAGCATATTATCCTATTGATAGATATCTATTGCAAATGTTGTATCTTATTTAAGAAAAGTGGACTGGAACCTCATCTGTTCTAATTAAGTTGATTAATAATTCTGAATCCTGAATCACCCTAAACAAACTATCCCATGTGAAGTTACTAAAGAATGAGTGAGGAACAATGTGAGTATTTGGGACGTATCCCAGACATACAATCCTGCTGCCCTAAACACTTACTGGAGCTCCAAATGTGGATTAATCCGCCACTGAAAATAGTCCCAGACAAATATTACCTCTTCATGTGTGTTTGATTAAAAATCACAGTAAGCAGCTGTTTTAGGGGCCTTTTTCAAATGAAACTAGTGGCCATAGACAGAGTAGACTAGAGAGCATGGAAAGTATTATCATCAACCTTATCCTTTTAATTCCAAGATGTAAACTGCACTTCAAGTCCTCGAAATCCCAGTAAACACAACCAGAGGACATGAGTTTTTGTGTTCTGGAGTGTTAGCTACAGACTGTTTTCCTGTAACTTCTTTCCACATACTTCAGTAAATATACAGTGCCATAGAACAGTAACACTGAGGTAAATTAACTTTTGCAGCAGTTGAAGCTACAGCTTGTTTGAAGAGAATATTTCGTATCCTTGGAGGGCTTTTAGCTTTAAATCCTGACAATGTAAGTGCTCATCGAGAAACTGCAGGTGGAAAATGTAGCAGCACATGCTCCTGCCTATCTGCAGGAAACATGCGAGACGCCTGCCTCCATGCAGGATGCGACTTTCTCCTGTGTGGGTGATTAAACTAAGCCGAGCTGCATTTTCTGTATCATGAGCCTGAAACACACGGATGTGTGAAATTACAACTGACAGAAAGAGAAGAGGGAGACGCTAATGTTTTACCTGGTGACCTCTCTTTAATCCATTCATGCATCAAAGCCTTTATTAACAAACCCTCCGCTAAAAATATCATTCAAAGACTTGTAAAATCTGTTGGAAGCTAAATTAAGTCCAAATAAATGGCTCATGTGGGCTCCAAGTACAAATCTGCACATAAAAACTGAGCTAAACCCACATTCAGACAACAGCAGCTCTGCAATCACTAATGCTTCCAACGTGTCTGCAGGATTTCACAAATAAAGAGAGACAGCGAGCAACATTACAACAGGGAATCATGAGCTGGGGCATGACTCTAAGTCTCACACGCTTTCCTATAAGCTTTCAAAGAGTTCAAAGCTTTACCAAAGTTCAGTCTTCAGGGTATCTGTTCTCTCTCTGACCGCTCCCTTTGTTTGTTAACATACTTCTGTATGAGTTGTCACCTGATTCAACCAAGTTCACGCTCGTAAACAACGTTTTCAAGAGATATCTCCCAGCTGTCCTTACTCCTAGAGTCCAAAATTGAACAGTTTTTTCCTGGAATTCATGAATTAATCTGTTTCATCTGCTTTACAGTAATATGTGTGACATCGGGGTTTTACTGTACAGCAGCGGGAGAGCCGAGCTGTGTTTGAAGTGTGTGTTAAACGGGGAGATTAGCTCACGTTAACGACCACATTCACCCCTGTCAGACTCGTGTTTCTATCTGACAGCTTCTGCTCTCCAGAGTGAATCTTTATCACAGCGTGGAGGCTGGATATCAGTGTGTCGCCTGTTTCTATCTGTTAGAGAACTACAGTGAAGTTTAGACTGACAGTGAACATGTTGTCTGATCTTAGCTTCTGAAAAAGGCTGTTTGATGGTAAAGACTTTGGTGGTAAAGTACAGTAGCTTGTTACTGTTTGTCAGTGAAGTACAGTACACACTGTAGGCTCGTCTTATTTCACTATTTTGAGCCTCCTTATCTTCTCTGTCCTACTGCCGGTGATCCAGAAATTAATCTTTAAGGACGTCTCAGTTCCTCAAATGCATCAGGAGGAGAGAGGAGGAGGAGAATCAAGGATGTACGAGCTGAGAAATGAGACAGAGAGAGAGTGTGTTATTCTATTACAATCTATTTTTTTCTGTTTTATCTGATTTATCTTTATCTTCATTTCTTTTATGTCATGATTAAAAGTGAATTTTGTGAATAATGTTTAACTAAAATCTAGTCTGGTCTGGTGTGTTATGGCCCAGTGTGGAGCTACTGTCAATCTAATTTTATCTGATACAATTCTATTTTCTTTCTTATTATTTATTTTATGCAGTATTCTGCCTCATAAAGCCAAAACAGAGGAACTACATATTCTGTACACCTTTGTGATATTTCTGGATATGAACAAGCCAAGTTATAATGTTATAGTTTTCTCTGTGCTCACAAAGTAAAACTTTTTAATGTAGGTTTCTGTTTCTTAATACAGCTGCTGTAGGGGATGGCGATCAGTCTGAGAATACAGATAACAAACTCCAGAAGCATGCTTCATTTTCAGAAAGACTGATGAAAGGTAGACTAATTACGTTGCATTAAGGTACTGATGCTCGAGTGTAACAGAGTACAGCTTGCATAGGCTACTTCTGCAGATATTTGGTTGTAAATAAAGTATTGTACACGTCACCAAAGCTATTATAGTTCATCCTGAGGGGGATATGAATGTCTGAACCAGTGGAGCATTGTCACAACAGGTATTTTGACTTATTACAGCAGGAAAAGAATGCATGAAACTGTTTTGTTAACAATGGCTCAACTCCATTAAGTAAGTCGTGCCAGTGAGCCAATATCTGCAGTGCCAGGATGCTGGAACCAGCTCACCTAAATGGAATGCAGCCATTTTTAATGTTATCAGCCTGGGTGCTTTTCCTCTTGCAATGAGCCAAAATGTCTGCTAAGAAAAAGGTCTGTGGCTGTGGAGATAGTTTACTTTTAACAAAAAATGTCAGCATCATTTTGGTGCAAGAAGAAAAAGTCTCCAACATCTGTGAGATAAACTGTATAAGAATGGCAAACATTTTCATGGAAATCCATCTGTTTTTAAAACTGAACCAAAGTGGCGGAGTGACTGTATGATCAGGTGTTTCTGTGGTCTGTGGTTAAAAAAGTTCCTGAGCCTGTTTGGACTCTGATCATAGCACAGAAACATTTACCAAACAGATCTATAAGGCTCAGGACCAGGGAACTCCAGACCTCCTGGGCTGGTTTAAAGGGCTGTTTGAAAGTTACAGGTTTCGCTTAAATGACACTAAAGGACCAGAAGAACTGCAAAACAATGACAAAGAGGCTCAGAATGACTAGAAACAGATGTGAAACAATGAAAAAGAGATGTAAAAGACCAGAGACAGACACAAAATGACTACAAAGACACACAAAACAAAGACAAAGAGAGAAGAAAAAACTCCAATGAGACTCAAAAGCCTCACTTTGAGTTGTAAAACTACCACAAGGAGACACAAAATGACCACAAAGCGATGGAACTAACTAAAATGAAAGTCAAAGTGAACACAAATTCTCCAAAGAGACAGAAAACACATCTGCTTCCTCTTTCGGGCCCAGCATCTTGATTCCATACAGAAGGGATGAGGGAGGTTTCTACAAGCCTGCGGCTCCCAGAACCATCATATTTATTTGGGTTCATATCTTTGTCCTGTTCCTGTGTTTAGTGTGTCGCTGAATCTGGGTGTGCTGTCATTATTGATGCAGTGTGTAATGGTGTTGGCTCTATTGAGCTCCTCACAGCTCAGTGCACAGCCGATGATGTGTGTCCGACTGATGGAGACATTATCTGCTGGATGCTGCTGCCTGTAATGAACACAGAACATAGCAAACACACACATCCACACACAGAGTATACACCCATTTTCATCACGGTATCAGATATTATTCTGTGAAACGGTTGTAATGTGATCGGACAGCTGACTGTGGTTGTAATTTCAGCCTGTCAGACAGTACAATCTGACATGTTGCTCGGTCGTGACCTCTCTCAGTGGGCCGTTTTTCCACTTTGGTGTCAAACTCTTCAGATTTTTAGAGTTTCAGGAGCCTCCTTAACATCACTTAATATTTCATTATGAGTTGACAAAGCTGTCTTATTGCAAAGGTCCTGAAATGAGGATGCATTTTTAAGCATTCATACTGCAGTATTGGAAAGAAGTGCGTCACAAGTTGAGACTCCTGGCTAAAGCAGGAGGTCATGTTGTATGTGATTTAAAGATATAGAAGACATGTGATGAACAACACTGTATGACCATCTTGTTCATGCCATGTGCTTTACATTCAGCTACCAGAAGGCGCTGTCACATGAACTTTACCTTGTGTTTTACAAACTGCTCCAAACCACCAGTTACACTATAATGCATCAATTTGTCCCATAGATCAACTTCTGCTTTATCTTTAGCTGCTGATTTAAATTAGTTTGACTCTCTGGATGTAGATTGTGGGTATAAACCTGACATTGGCCGCACATTTCATGCAGCTTTCCTCCTTACTTTCTTCCACCAACATGTTGGCATTTTCAAAATCCCTTCCACTACAGGAAACAGCAACAACAACCTTTCAATCTGTGCTGAAACGTGGAACATGCAAAAAAGCGTCTTTGCTAGTTTTTTAAAGTGCATTAACCATTTTAATGACAGTGCTCACCTTCCTGCATGCAAATGTTCCACCAAAACAATCCCCCCACACTTTTCTGAGTAAACACCATTGCAGTTCCTATTCTTTGCCCTGCCTAAGATAGTTTTGATTACTTCATCAGAGCATTTATTTACCCTATACCTGAATGATAATGAGGTGCAGCCCGACCATTCTACACCGCGCTGTGTCAGCACTAGAGAATAGCCTGACTAAGCAAGACTAAAGCAAAATTAGATCCTCCTTTCCTCATTTTCATACAAACTCATGTTTTAAAAAATGTTCATTTTCAGAATTCCCATTAGACTTTGAGGCCCTCTGAGTGTTTGACTTGTACAAAGTGAAGGTTGCTTCCTCTCTGGAACATAATGTGGCTGAGAGGCGAGTCACCTAAATGACTACGTCTTCATGTTGTAGCTGCTAACTGTGTGAAATCACTCAGCGTGAAGAGTGCTGCTGCAGCTCGCTGGCTGGGAAACATTACCGCTGATGCGCCTTAACTCTGACTTTGAGCGCTCTCCACCCAATCAATACTTTACTTCGCTGTACCTGCTGGAGGTTGGAGAGGATGCACCCTCATCTCCTTACTCTTGATTTCATTATTCACAGCCACACCTTTTCTACATTATCTTTATTACACATTCTCTTTTCTCACATATGCAGAATTTCTTTGATTACATTTGCATTTTTACTTCTTTTGTATCTTTGTGCTTCACATGATAGGGTTATGACTCTGGTAACGGACACACTTGTCGCTTGGTTTACTTCTCTCTAGACAGAAATATCTTATTGGATGGACTGCTGTGAGATTCTGAATAGACATTTATTGTTGCCAGAAGATGAACCCTATACTGACTTTGGTAATCCTCCGCACCGTAAGTTTTACATTTGAATATCTCAACAGCTATTGGATGAATTGTCATGTCATTAAATTTAGACATTCATGTTTCCCATAGGATGAATCCTACTACCCATGATGTTTACATCTGTGATTTTGATAAATGTCTTTACAGCTATTGGATGAATTTTCATGCAACTTGAAGCACACAGTCATGTTCCCCTCAGGATCAACTGTAGTAACCTGGGTGATCCCCACAATTCCATCCAGTGCCATCCTCAGATTAAAACATGAACTCTTCCAAAACTACAAAGGAGCCTCAACTGCACTTTATGTTTAGTGCTAATTAGCAAATGTTAGCACGCTGATTGTGAACATTGTAAAAGTAACACCAGCCAATCATCAGCATGTTTGCATTACCACTGTGAGGATGTCAGAGTGACTGTGCGCTTCTCTCTAGACCACACTGGGTCTGGTATCTTCATAGTCAACAAAATAGCGCTCTAAACTACTTTATAACTGTTTTTTGTGTGTGCCCCGCACAGTCGTCATGAATGAGGAAATTAGCTATAGACCTCAAAATAATTTTTCATAGTGGGCTGTATGCATGTTTATTTCTGCTGTAAAGTTGGACATTTTAAAATGGGGTTCTATGGGGATCAAATCACTTTTGGAGCCAGCCTCTAGTGGCCGTTTGAAGAATCCCACATTTTGACAAGTTGGCTTCACATTTCACCCTCAAAGGTTGCTACTTGGTGGCAACAGACAATTTTTATACCACCATCAAATGGTTTAAGTGTTTCCAAGTTGTATTACTGTTATTGTTGCAAAGACCAGATTGCTGTCCATTCTCCTCAACTTCAAAACTACCGACAACACAGGATGTCAAACAATCACCACCTCCTAGGAAATAAGCTAGATGAAAGAAGCTCCTAGATTGTTATTCTTGGCTGCTAATGGTAGTGTTAGCAACATGTCTACTGCTAAAAGCCTGACTATTCTCCAAATGAAGAAGAGTCCCAGTTTGGACAAGAAAGACTGATCTCAGTGCTGTGATAAAGGCAGAGTAAAAAACATGGTTGTATGAGTAAGTAGGTTTTGTTTCTTATTGATCTCGGTCAAAATAACTGAATGTTGGTTTTAGCCCCTCTCAGGTCCCTGAGATGCCCATCTGTGGCTCATTGTCACTCTCCCTCTTTGCCTTAATTGCCTCCCACTCAACACTCAAGTTCTTCCATTGTCTGCCAATTCAGCTACCTGGGGAAAGCTACTGATAGCTACTGGGGAAAACAAAACTGCTGTCCTCTTCCTGTTTTGGATGCACATTTGCAGACACACTTCATTAATCAAGCCTTCATTTTCCTGGGAGATTTGGGACCTCGTGGCAAACAGAATTGCATAATGAGAGCGAGGCTCATAGGGAACTAGTCTCAATGCCAGTGGTGTCAGTATTCTGAGGCCATTACATTGTGCAATCAGCCTTTACTTCATTATGAGTTGAACCAAAAAACGTATCTGTTACCACTTTAAGATAAGAGATAGTCTGTAAAGACATTTAAATGAATATAAAGTGCAAAACTGTATTTCTTTGAGTTTCTTCACACCCAAACCCAGCTGCGATTGCTTCAAAAGATGTTTGCAAATTGTTAGGTACATTGTGAATTCAGAAACCTTGTATTTTAGTCCTGTGTTGTCAAGATTTAAATAAACAATGTGATCTCTTTTTGTTGGTTTGGGAGTTTGCTTCAGTTTTTCCTTCCCCTGCTTGGCTTTTGCCATCATTTGCTTTTTGTCGCCCAGTTAACTCAACACTTCTTGTCATCCCGATAACAAAACAAGATGCTGTTAGAGGCTTCTTTTGACGTAGGTGTTCTATTTCACAGCTTATTTTTGTCAGTGCTCTTTTTATTCTGTCGTTAGTTAACACTGTTTTTCCTTTCCTGACATGTGCAGCTAAACATGAAACCTTAAAAGCCACGTTGCATCAATTTCACCATTATTGTTCTTTTTCAAGCACCAAATGCAAACAATGCTCCAGGTCCTTTAGCTATAGTGGCGTGACGACTTCAATTATGTTTCAAGTGAGACGATCCCCTGCTTTATTTTTATAGATTTTTAGTTTCCGGCATTTTAACACCTAAATAAGCCTCAAATAAAAAAACGCAACTTCTCAGCATTCAACTGTTTTCTTAGAACGTTATAAAAAATATCACTGTTTCTTTCCGAGATAGATCTCATACTAAACAGATTCCTTACCACTTATTCCTTATACTTTTTGATACTTTAAATATTTTCGATTAATGTAAATACCATTTACTGTAAAGAAGCAAACCTTCCATTTTTATAAAGTGGTCTACAGGACACAGAGCACAGAGCTAACAGAGCCAAAAAACTAATCCCAAAAATGAATCTAAAAGCCTGTGCAGAAATGAATCTGAGCCAAATTCAATTTCTCTGAAAAGCTAAAAGCAGGGTGTCGAATGTGTTTTTCTCTTTACACCACTACACCTGCTTTCCCTCCATATTTTTCTTGTCATTCTCTCATTCAAACTCGTCTTCCTCTTCAACCCAACAAATGACTTCATTCACTTCTTTCCCTGCAAATGGCTTGTTATCGGCATCCAGACAACCTGCAAATTGTACCATTATGTGCAGGTGTGTGTGTGTGTGTGTGTGTGTGTGTGTGTGTGTGTGTGTGTGTGTGTGTGTGTGTGTGTGTGTGTGTGTGTGCTGGCTGCGACCGTCCAGCCTATTGGGTGTTAAAAGTTGGCCCATGGGGGCTCCTTTAAAATCCTGTCATTACCGGATCTCCTCTCAGCCTCCCAGAGCAGAATGAGGAGGAGCAGCAGGAGGAGGAGGAGGAAGCTCGCAGTAGACATCAGCACTCATTAATGTTAAACTGCACCGAGCCACCAATAACAACAATGGAAGCTGGCATCTCTCGACACATTTTTATCCCCTGAATCAAACCAATATGCAAGTCTAATACTTGAGTCAA
>OMNN01028766.1:0-14788 GCA_900302755.1 Chromis chromis | reverse complement strand
ATTATTGATACTTGGATGAATACATCATACACTCTGACTTCAGTCTGAAAACTTGAAAACTAATGGGGTAAACAAGAGCTTGGGGAGTGCTGAATTTGTAGTCAGTTACATAATGAATAACTCTATGGCACTAATATTTTCAGACTCATAGCTGAATTGTCTCATACGACTCTGACTGTTTTGCCATCTAACGTTCATTCATGAAAGCTTTCTGTGTCAGTAGCCAAAAAGAACCAGTGTAATCCAATTTGGAGAATTAAAGAGATGCCATTAGACGAAACTGGGACTTGGTGTAACAACCTTAGGGATTTAGCGACCAGCTGACCCCAGGTGGCCTGGGTCATGGTGAGGAGGCGGCAGCCCTTGGTGCTGAAAACAGCGCATTGGTCACAGCTAACAGTCCAAACTGAAATAGGTAAATAGTCAGTAAAAAAGTAGAGCTAAGAATAAATTATTAATAATAAATAATAAATAGTCAATGCATTTTATGGCCTGCGCAAGGGCTGCAAATAATTATCTGTGGTTAGTATAAAAAAATGTTAAACAATGGCTAAAATGGCCCATACCATCTTCTCAAACTGAAAAATTCAATTTTTTCTGATGAGCAGTTCAAAAAAATGAAATTCACCATAATATAAAATAGAGAAAAGCAGCAAATTGTTGCATTTTATAGGCTTGAACCAAAATATGTATTTTATGTTTTTGTAATTAATAGCTCAGATGATTGAGCTGTTATCAGAACGGTTCAGCTCTGGTCTGTTAATACATGGACTGAGATTTGACATTATTTTCCATTTAACCTGCCTGAGTGTAACTGGGACACGCGACCATATTTACGATATAAACTGCACAGACAAATCTGAAAAGAAAAAGTTTGATGTGAGCTTTAGGATATTTTAGTTTAGCAGGAAAGATTTTTTTTTAAATTCAATCGAACATGTTAACAACAACAATATATTATTCGTTGACAAACAAGCTGTAGATATTAAATAAGAAAACTACTTTATAGACTAGATTCACAGATTCCATATAAAAAGGTATTATTAGCACTAAACTTGTTATTGTAGACTGATCTGTATAATAGTTTCCTAATCAGATGTACTCTCGTTTCCTGCAAATGAGCTTGGACCTTTGATTGATCTTCTTTCCAGTCTGTCTACAGCTCTACTCTCCTAACTAAGGGAATAAACGGTTTGTGTTAAGAAAAACCACAGTAGTCCTTGTTGACAGTCTGGAGTGACTCATCCTGGCAGCTCTTCCTGCATCAGTTACAGTCAGTAATCAATGGAAGAACAAACTTGCTGCCAAATGTTCATAGGTTCTAATCTGCTTAATCTCGTCCTTGACTGCAGGCATTGGTCTGTATGTTTTGGTTGACTAAATGAACAAAGTTTTGAGATATATTTTATGTTTTAATTCTAATTTTGTTAACTTGCGATATTAACAAAAGCACAGAATGTATGAACAGGAGGGATTTTTAACTTGTGATGAAGATCAAGAGAAGCATTTGTAACAGCTATGGCTGTTGGACAACTTGCTCAGGTGGTAGAGCAAGTTGTCCACTAATTGCATGGTTGGTGGTTCTATTCCCGGCCTCTCCACATGCCAAACTGTCCTTGGGAAAGACATTGAACCAGAAGTTGCTCTAATGGCATTGTTGTGTGTAATATATGTATATTATATGTGCTCGGAGTACCGTTAAGGTGGAAAAGTACTAATTGCATTCTGGCATAGAAACTCTGAAGGCATGTAAAAATGTCTCTCTGTGCCTCCAGCCTGTCATCATTGTTGAAGACCCTTCCTACATGTTTACAGGCCAAAGTCTATCCTATAATCAACTACATTCATTCACTATGGAACAATGGCAGGGTGATCTAATAGAATTACGTTTAGGACAGTGTTAAGCTGAAAAAGATCTCCATGTTCATCCTCTGAGGGTTAACTATTTTTAGTCCCATTGACGTAGTAGTACGTCTGCTTAAAGGAATTAGAGGAGAAGCCTGGAGAGGTTATAAATGGATGTTCAAGGAGGGACCCAGAAAGGAATCAGACAGGACACAGGAGATCAAGATCAACAACGCGTTGGTCAGGACAGAAATCCACACACGTCCCGCTGAGGCTGCAGCAGATCCAGAGCCTGACCTCCTGATACTGACTCGCCTTTGTCTTCAGCCTTCTGACATCTGAGGACCATCAACAACCATGGAGGCCCAGGTCCAGACACTGACCCCAACTACAGCCTTCGACAGAGAGACTTTTCCAAGAAAGGTCCTGCGAGCGGCCCCCAGAGGAGCGTCGTCACACTTTGTGGGGAGCTCCATCGTAATCCTGTCTTCGTTTGCAGTCTCCACTTTAGCTATGAATTGTGGAAAGAAGATCCAGGAGTCCAGACAGAAACTCGACAGGGACTAGCAGCATTTGACAGATGGATACAGCTTTTATAGCTAATGCTTGTACAACTGGACAAGTCAAGCAAGAATATATTTTTATAATGATATAATTGCAGCTGGCACTCACAGTCAGCTGCCTTTTGTGTTCTGTAGCTAAATGTGATGTGTGTTGTGTCTTGCATAAAGTCTATTCAAGTGTTAGCCTGAAGACAAAGCCTGGAGAGTCAGAAGAGGATGAAGCCCTCAGAGGATGTGAAGCAAATCCACAACACAACTGTTGTTATTTCTGGAACACAAGCAGTTAAAACTCACCTCAAGATGCACCTACGGACGCTAAATGTCTTTTATTGGAGTAATTCAAAGAAGGGACCAATATGCAGCAATAACATCAAACCTCCTCCTCCTTCTACCTCATACTTGTAAAGCGGACAAAAATGGATGAAAAAAAAACTATCAATGATATCGTTCAAAATATCTGCTGCTGGTGGCTAACTGACAGCAATAAAAATGTAATTTATGGTCATTATATACCCTTCTAATATTAACATAAGAATAAAAGCAAACCTTGTTTTAAAGAAGTCTTCCTGGTTTTCCTACAAGACCTGGATACTGAACCTTAACACTTGTTTAGTACCAAGTGATAATACCAATGATGTTTAATACCAAGATCTTCTTCTTTTTTTTTTTTTTTTTTTAAACTTGAAAGCACTGATTTAAATCTAGATTGATGACTGTATTTTGTTTAGACAGTATTCATTTAAATTGCTTGTTTTTACACGGTTCAACAGTTGAGACTTTTGGCTACTTTTTCTTAAACATAGAAAGATTTTGTAGTAACTGCTTATTTTGCTCAAAGGAGGGTATTGCTAAGATGAGAGACTTGTTTTAAGTATTTCTTTGGTATTTGTACTGAAGCTCAGGTGTCATTCTCAGTCCTATTCATTACAAGACATAAATTACAAGCTACAAAGTGCAATACTGGCCTTAATAATGTGATATACACCAATCAGCCAGACATTAAAAGTACTTACAAAATTTTATGTAGGTCTCCTAAGAGCTCCGATGCGTCTGGTCATGGACACAGGACCTCTGAGGGCACACTGTGTTGTCTGGTACCGGGACTTTGGCAGCAGATCCTTTGGGTCCTGTGGGTTGCGGGGTAAGACCTCCTTAAATCTGTCTTGTTCCGGCACATCCTGCCGACCCTCAATGGATTGGCCACTGTGGAGTTTTGAGGCCAGGTCAACACCTTTGGCTCTTGGTCATGTTCCTAGAGCAATTACTGAGCAGTTTCTGTAGTGTGGCAGGGCACAATGTCCTGCTATGGGAAGCCAATCTGGAACAATGTTTGGGTAGGTGGTAAACATTTACATGAATGCAGGACCAAGGTTTCCCAGCAGAGCATTTCATTGTAACAAGACGATCAGTTTATCACTTTACCCGTCAGTGGTTTTAATATTGTGAATGATCTGTGTACATGAAAAGACTTTTGATGTGTCCTAAATCTATACTACTTACAAATTCTGAACAGGTTTATTGTACACAGAGCAAATAAATTAAATATTCTCAGACAGCATGTAGACTAAATATGAGTTTTGAGCATGCTGCTGATACATATTCATCTGATGCATTGCAAAAACTCAAAGGACATGGTCAAGCTGCTCATAGGTGGGAATTGTTCACTTGAATTGTAGATGGTGGTAAAGCTTAGGGGGAAAAAAACATGAAAAACAAATGTAGCAATAAACCTTACAAATGACATTTTGATTTGTGTCTGTAAAGTAGTTACTGATTGATTTGATAACACTTGTTGCTATAACTGTATAGAATTAATATAGACTACAGATTTGGGACACAGTCTATGACTTCAGTGTCTGTGGGGAGCCACAATAGCTTATGTGAAAACCCGACAATGCTTTTCAAACCCCTGGTATATTCTGTCATATTGCCATTAGAGGGCAGCGTTAGCATTAAAGATTGCAACCCCACCCAGCAATGGTTTTTGCTTTACAAGTATGGTGTAAAATTTTCAAACACGCACTCTTCAGGAGGCAAAACACAGATTTTAAACATTATATTTATGTATAAAAACAGGTACAAACAGGACAGATAAAGACAGATTGTAATTCAAGTTGGTGATACAAAACCATATCTGCGCTGTTTGAGCAAAGTCCATCTAAGTGCATATACATGGCTGTGTATGAAAATCCCACAGTGAGCTTATGATCTCCAGTATGTATGAGCATGACATTTAAAGTGTCTTCAGAGAGTGTCGAGAGTCTTCAGCCTCCGGTCAGTGAAGAAGCGGTGTGTCTGGTGGGTCAGATTTTGGTCATTACCTCCAGCTGATGCACCAAAGTAGGACAACATGGACCTGTTGTTCTGCCGCTGTGCTGCCTTCTCCCCGCCCTCTTCATCATCATCCCTGAGGAAAGATTCAACAAAACAAGACGGTATTTACACTGTGGTTAGTAGTCGTCTCCTGAGGGCAAATGATTTGCACAGACTTCAAGTGAGATTGCAGTTTAAAACAACACCACATGGAAATATTCTTATCTACAAAAACCCATCAAAGCAAAATTGAAAAACACATTCAGTAAAGCTGGGAACTAGTTTAATGTTTTGAGAAAATATTTATCAGATAAATAGATGTAAATGAATAGCAGAAACACCTTAGATTCACCACAGGGTGGATGTTGTAATCATATTTTATGCTGAATTTCCAAAGATATTCTTGTTTAACTCCTTAAATCAACCCCTTTTTTTATTCATCCAAGGACGTTGGTCAAAAACAAGGCTCTTTACCAGTGGACAGTCACCGCCTTGCTGTCCATCAGGGTTTGGGCAGTGCTCCAGCTAAATCGAACAAACTGAGAGTAACCAAATACTGGGTCAAGATACTTCAGTAGCCAGGCTTTAGTCTTCGGGTCTGGAAACACAGACAAGAGCAGGTCTCAGTGTCTGCAAATAGTTTCTACATGCATTTATAATTGTTTAACCATCAGGCTTAATTAGGCAGTGTTACAAGGAACACGAATGTTAGAAAAATGAAATGCCTGCTAACAGGCTAATCATTCAAATGCTAATTTTAACTACATCTTTCATGGATTGTTTATTACCATTTGGGTATCCTGAGCCGTAATCTGCGTCCACCTCTCCCAGGTCCTCTGCAAAATTCCAGCCTTTTACAACTCGATCCCGAGCAACCTGAAAAAAGCAAACTGCTTCAGAAAACTTATTGTTTGAGTTTAAAACATAAACAGAAGTCTCGTATTGTTAACTAGAACACTACTAAACAGAGGCCACTGATGTAACAAGTAAAAACATGAAAGCATTCATAACAGTGAAGATGACTACATAGTTGTATATGAAGCCTTGTTAGAGTCAAGAAGATAAAACATTTTTTTTTCAAAACAGATTAGACAAACAATAAATCTAAAGGACCCAAAGACTGATGTCCACACGACATGGTCTCATAAGTTGGTAAACAATGAAAAAGTGGATTTAGATCTCTACTCCTGTGTAACACAAAAAAAAGTACCAAAACAACTTTAACATCGTAACAAGAAAAGGAATTAAACTTGCATTGCATGTTTAAATACTCATGTGTTACTTAAAGCCTGAGAAAAACTTGCTTCACCATTTACCACCGCTCAAGAACTTATTTCAATAAAGGTTCAAGCTAACTACACAGCCTTGTAGAGCTGCTATGGGGCTAACATGCTGCAGTAATCATGAACATGAATGGCATTAGACAAAGATTAAGATCCATGATGCAGCTGGTTGCTTACCTTTGCACAGATACTGGCTGCACTGACAACGGGGAAGAGGGAGTCAGCTTTTGGCCTCACAGTCACCTCAATACCTGGGAAGCGCTTAGAGAGTTTCTCCTCGTACTTTTCTGCTGGGCCGACTGTGTCCACATAAACCTGCAGCCCATCAGAGGGATGGAAGAAGGCAGGCCGAGGCAAAACAGAGGGAGCAAAGACGGAAAAGGACAAAAGAAGAAGAAAGAGAGTCAGGTTTAGTTTTAATTAAAAAGATCAATGACCATCTTATCTGTAGCGGTCTGCTTATTGAAAAAAAAAGAAAAAATCTGACAGGCAAGGTACGTCTAAACAACAAACATTTGCTACTGCACTGTCTGCAGTTTGTTATGAGCTTCTGCTAATAATTTGCTGCCGTTACCTTATCTAGGTAAAATACTAACTAGAATAAACCCCTCACAGTTGTGTGCCTCCACCAATCTGTCCAGACTTGACCTTTTAGATATAAAATGTCATCCTTTCATCATTTTATCCTATTAGACATTGATTGTTTATGAACTCTTTAGTGAGGCCAAAATCTAATCACCTTGATCTTGATTTTGACTTGATGTGAATTTGTTTTTTTCATTTTTCTCCTGCCTGACACCTGAATTTCCCTTTGGGGATTAATAAAGCTTTATTCTATTCTATTCTTTCTAATCAGTTCATCCTTTAGTCCAAGTAAACATTTGCATCA
Organism: Chromis chromis; assembly: GCA_900302755.1. Classification (NCBI taxonomy): domain Eukaryota; kingdom Metazoa; phylum Chordata; class Actinopteri; family Pomacentridae; genus Chromis; species Chromis chromis. The sequence continues at coordinate 7,895 of OMNN01028766.1, read as the reverse complement.
AATTTGAAGAAATTCCCTCAAAGCGTCAAAAACAAAATATCACGTGGAGACATAAAAACTAAAATCATGAGTATTCCAAAATTCAACTTCCCCAGTTTACTGGAAAATGAAGAAATTAGGGTCACCCTTTGATCAAAAGAATATAAATATTACATTTGATCAAAAGTTTTTTAGGGCAAGCAATGGATACGAACAGGACAGTCTCAAATATGACAAAGCTGCAGGAAATTAGGTGATTTATTACATTTTGATGGCTGGAATATAGATGCAAAATGCGCTCTATATGGATGAAGAGGACCACACTAAAGCACAATTAGTCTATATAGACAGAGTGGAAATAATACACATCTCACAGTAGAAATCGCGATCCAGGATAATCCGCAGTTTGTCCTAGGACAGATTGCGATCGGGATCTGTCCTACGACAATCGGCGATTATCCTGGATCGCGATTTCTACTGTGACACATACATACAACACAACAAATATTTGGGTGTTCACATTTACATTCAGGCAAATTACTTGTTAAATACCTCTTTCAGCTGTACTCCACTGTCCAAAGCATACTGTACTAGACCAATTGCTGTATCATGTGAAAGGGCATTCAGGTTGTATTTTGACCTTGAAGCAAAATCAAAGATTAGTTAATGTGAATCACAGGAACAAGCCTCCGTGTGTGATGCCTGTGTGTGTAATTACCTCTGTAACATGCTGGTAGAGATGGTGTTGGGGGAAAGAATCTGCAGAGCCCAACCTACATAACTTTTGGCTTCATCCAATTTTTGGAAAAGATTTTCTCTTTCTGCCTCTGTTAAGGTCTTTGAATCTGACAAGGGAGAGAAAAAATAGTGAGGATGAAAAGAATAGTTCATTTACCACTAGTGAAAGAAAATGTATATCATATGACATTATTTATTTGCTGGTGGTATTTTTTAATCAGGAAATTTCAAGGTTTTCTTAAGTTACTCAGAAACACAGCAGTGAGGATGAGACATCCTTCTTTGCACAGATACAGGCCCACAGGATTACCTGCCACTTTCAAGTCCTTCAGCTCCTCCTTTTTGGAAACGGGACAGAAACATATCCCATACACCATCGGCCCTACATCACAAAAAGCGCCAACACAATTAGTACATACACTACATGGCACATTTCACCTGGAGCTCAGACTGCAAATAAAATTATTAATCTGCAAAAATGTGCCAGAGTGTCCTTGGACAAGACACCAAACCCCAGGTTGCTCCCAATGGCAGACAAGCACCATGCATAGTAGCTCTGTCGTCATTGGTGTGTGAGTGTATGTCAATGGGTGAATGAGAATCACATTGCAAGGCACTTTGGAGAACCTAGCGGAGGTTAAACAGCACTATATACGTGCAATCAATTTACATTATATAGTGAGATTGTCTGTCATACATGTATTTTGTGGCAATAAATACCAACACTTACAATACATTTCCAGTGAGAGACTTATGTAATGGTAGGCGTGTAGTGTGAGCCTTTACATTGTGCAGACATCTTTAACTTTTTGTTGTTGTTCATTCTTCCAAACTGAATAAAGTTGCATACCTAGCACAGGCCCCCTGCCTGCCTCGTCAATGCCCAGACAGCAGTCCTCCGTCCTGCACGCTTCAGGGATCTCGGACGCTAACCGACAGCTCACAGAGTTGTCGGATTCAAAGGGGGTTAGGTCCATAACTGCTGGCTGTAGGGACAACCGACACTTATTATTTTGTCGTCTTTATCGCTTTTCAGAAGGTAGATGACAACCATGTTAGCTGCACAGATGACATATGTTTGCTATCTCTTGTGCTGTTATGCTCAGCCGTTAGCTAAATGCTACAAACTACTCAAACAGGCATTTCTGACTCGAACACACGGATGTTTTGTGTTTAAATTATTAGTCCAGGGAATTCTGAGAAAAAAAAGCCACACACATCGAAGTAGTTAAAGTTAATTCTCACCTGTTTTAGAAGGTGACGGGAGAGTTTTCAACTTCACGTTACGTTTGTTTCTGTTTGCTGCAGATTTGGCGCCGCTGGGATGACGTCATGAGTTTCTTCTTCTACGCTGTTTAAAGGCGCAGCACCGCCGACTGTCGGCCTGGAGTCTCACCTGAACAGAACAGATCTACTGGACAAAGAGACGAAAACAGGTTGTTTATTTGTTTGTTTACTTATTTATTCATTCGTTTAACTTTTAAAATTGTACAATTCCATAATCCAAAGCATAAAATGATGTTGACACAGTATTAAATAAAGTAACAAACAATAAAACTAACAAATGAATTATAGCCTGACAACACAAACTGTCAGGGATGAGAGTGGAACACAAGCAGTAACAAGTCCAATAAAGAGAGGGTTTATAGTTAATTAGTTATGTTATGTTAGTAATGAAGAGATTTAACGAAAAGCTTGAGTTCCGTTGACATGAGGCTTAAACAACTTGATGCTGTTGGGTAAACACTGTATACATAGATGTAAATATCTGAAGGTTAAGCCTCAGGAGAAAATTCAAGTTTTTCTCCTTCATAAGTTCTCCAGCTTTAACCGATATTAAACCGGGTTTTTTTAAAAGGAATATACATCGACAAACTTGTTCACTATATGAGAATCATATGAAGGATTATCCATTAGTCTGGGCAAAAAATACCTAATACTTTTATTGCAATATGTGAAAATGTAAGAATAAGACATCTGAGGGAAGACACACCCCATCCGGATAAATTCCTCTCTAATGTAGACTAAGCATCCCCGGTGATTTGACATTGTTATGTCAGGAATTCAATGACAATAATATCTATGATGATAAAATTAGAGTAAAATTTTGTTGTAAGCTCATCAATCAATAATCAAACTGTTAAAAAAATCTGTATCTGTATGTGTTATTTAACATTTGTGTTGCAGTTAAAGTAAGAGCATTGTCAGATATAGTTATTCCTCTGCATAATAACAAGTTTGTATTGATCAGAATGACTTATGAGGTAAGATAACCCCCTGAGGCTAAGATGCTCCTTTTTAGGATTTTACATTTATTTATATTAGCAAAGTTGTAGACTGTTATTATTTTATTACCCTCTAAATCTGTTTACTTAAGCACACTTCTTGTATACACATTGTGATATTCATCATTTGTATGTTTTAAAAGAAAGTAGACATTTCTTTGTAGGGGAGGCATCCTACCCCGATTTACCCTACATGTGTGGGCAGATTAACCTGTTGGGGGGTAAAACAAAAAACAGCAAAGGACCCCCCTTTATGACCTTTTGTTGTAGTTTCATTAAACACAGAGGTATTTAGGAATATGTACCATGTATTTTTTTTAACAAGACAGATAGGCTCATTTTACATGCCCCACCCTAAAGCCCTGTAACAACAATATTGTGCTTTAATTTGCAAGTAAACATCTGAATATGTGATAAACAGTGTGCAATTAATAGAAACCCCTTGTGTCTGAAAGGCTAGAAATTCATTGTTCTGCAGTGGAAGTTGCTGAGGTGTATTTTTAATGCTGTTTATGCATCCTTCTATTCCGAGACTTACACATATTCTACTTAAATTCCTATGCGACCAATATGGCCATAAAATTAATTTTCATTTATCTTCCATTGTTTTGATTTCTTAGGCGATTCAAGATTTGTTTTTTAGTTTTTTGCAATGCCCATGAGGCAGGTCCAAATCTGGGACCTCAGAAGCAGCAGTTTGAACATTCTTCCAGTAATATTTGTATTCATTTTTCTGTCTTTTTACCCCATTATCCTTTTTCAAAATCATTTTCTTGGCTCACAATCAGTTTTTATCAGTGCTTGTGTATCATCTGATTGGCTGAACTAACTCAAATCTTCTAAGATGCCCCAGTTTTTAGGTTGGTCATGTTAAAAAATGAAGTAGTTCCCCCTAATTTGAATCCCTCTGTGAAAAGCTTACCCTCCCTGTTTTCTCCGTGGTAATTTCAAGTCTCACCCCTCATTCTGAATATTGTCACCTTTTATTTTAAGACTTCTATCACCCTCTTTTGTTTGCCTCACTCTCCACCTCAACGCCAGTAATGAGCTTGACATTTTAATTTTGGATGCCCTTTGACTGGGTTTAAACTGTAGCTGAATGTTGGAGGCAGGGAGGGTGCTTCAGGTGGAGAGGAGAGGGCAGCGTGAAAGGAAAGCCATGTACAAAAGTCCAAGTGTACACTGGTTACTGAGCTGAAATTGGCCTTGCCTCTGGCTCTTTACACCCACCCCTTCTCTCTCTTTCTGTCCCTCTGCCTTGCTGAATGGCTCTCTTTGTCTTTCCCAGTAACACGCAGTCCCCAGCCGATTAAATGCGGGGAATTAGTAGTCAATTTTAACCTACCACACACACAAACACACTAAACAGCTTAGGTTGGTGGGGCTCTGATTGTGTTGTTATTACAGTTCACACGTCAGCAGCATGTTTTTAATTTACCTTTTTCACCCTTCGCTTGCTAATGGCTCCACGTGTTATTTCTGAACCGTCGCTGCTGTATTAAATGAGTCTCACACAGGATTCTTTTATTTATTTTTTTTATAAATAAATTGATTTAATAGATGACAACAATAATATTTCAACATTGCTTTTCTTGTAAGGAAGCAAAACCAAAATACTCAAGTGAATGTATAGCAAACACTTTACAAAACTATCCGGAATTATACAAAATGGAAGAAGCAAAGGTGTGACACACAACGCATTATTACATAAAAATAATAACTACATGGTAAAAGGGTCAGTATAAAATGATAGAGTATGTGTCACGTAATAAAGTCGAAGCTGTGGTAATGACCATTATTCACACTGGTGAAGGGGGAAGAGGGCTGTTTGGGCACAACATAGGAAGAAACTGTTTTGGCCTACATGCGGTGCAGAACGGGTCGCACATGTGATTCTAATCCTTAAGTAGGACCCAAAGCTGGCCAGTCATCTCGAGAGATTTGGTTGAGACTTTGTACTTATAGATTTTAACTCAGTTATTGGATAAATCAGAGGTGAATCAGCAAACTGTTAGGCACTTAAAAAGCAAAATAAAAGAGGAGAGAATTCTAAAGTGGAGGTTCTGAAATTTGGAATCTCTGCAGCTGATCGGGTATCCAGGGTCAGATTTCTCCTTTGCTATTGGCACAGAACGATCAGAGCTGAGGTAAAAGTCCGAGACCGAGCGACATGTTGAAATACATATTTAAGAGCTCTCTTTCCCTCTCGTTTTCCTATTTTTTCCCCTTAAATGCTTAATTGTTGAGTTCAGTGAAGTCAATGTAAAGAAACAGAGATACACATTGTGCTATCTACAGAGACGAAGAAAAAAAAGTTGCAGCTATCCTTTTCTGGCCATGAAAGAAACCAACCCCAGGGAACATCTTAGTGAAACAAAACATGCTTTTTCCCAAAGCAGTGGTGCAGATGTATATGTGTAATATCAAATCAGTCACAATAAAGTTACACCCTAGGATATCAACAATGACAATAAACTTACTACTCATATAAAATAACACAAAAAACATCCTTTAGTTTGGTTAATAAATCTGATTATGTCAGTCAAAACCCATCACTTTTGGGTCAAATCAGAGTCAATCCAACATTTGTCCACTCCCAAGTGTCTCTCTCTCTCTCTTCATCCTCTTGTCACTATACATCTCAACTCGTACATTTATGATGGCACACATTTGTTAAGGTTTTCTTATTTTTGATTGGCTGTTGACCCATGAATCACACTTTATACTGTGTGAGTTTGTGGCTGTTTTATAACTGTGTAAGGCCCCGTGGATGCATCTTGCATTATATTGGCTAAAAAAGTAAAAACATCTAATATAACGTCAATATGGCACGGGCACAGACACACACACACACAAACACACATACACAATCGCACGTCTCACATATTTCACACACACAGATCCACTCACACGCTTCCCATATTTCCCTCTGCTCAGCTGGTCTCCCTCAAGGTCTTGTGAGTGTGGTGTAAACAGGCTGCTCCCAGTGTGTGGGGCTGTGAGAGGGGGCAACGCTGGAGGGGTCTCCTATGGTCGTGTACAGAGGCCTCTGTGTAGGGCCCATGTAGGAGAAGGCTGAGTACAGCCCAGGGGCCTGGCTGGAGTGGGCATAGTACGCCCCTGGGGCCTGGTGCTCTCCGTACTCAAACTGAGCCCTGGAGGCCAGCGAGGGGAAAGCAGAGCCATAGTGAGGGAGGCTGAGCGGGGTGTAGGTGACATGGGTGCCTGAGGAGGGAGAGGATGAGGCCTCGGCGTAGTGGCTTCCGGACGCAGACTCACTCTTGATCTGAGCCTTGGAGGGGTCAGAGGAAGACGGAGAGGCCTGAGGCTGCTGCTGCTGTTTGGAGAGCCAGGCGGTGTGCCCGCTGGCGGCTGCCAGGGCGTAGGCATAAGACGAGGCCGAGGATCCAGCTGCAGGGGCCCCAGTTCCGCTCTGAGGGTGGCCATTGGGTGGGAGGTACTGGTCAAACTCATTCACGTCAAACGGCTCTATGTTGGACATCACCTCATGGCTGATCTCGCCGATGTCCATGGTGCCGAAGTCAATGTGGGGTTTAGCACTTGATGATGAGGGACCACCGGATGCCCCCTCAGCTCCCACCCCGAGGGCCCCCCTTGACCCTCCTGATCCTCCAGCCGCTCCTGCTCCCCCCTCCCTCTTGGCGTCTGACAGTTTACCAGCCTGGAGCTCTGTCTTTGGGGTGGTGGGGGGCGTGGGTGGGCTGTGACCCTGACCTAGAGGGGAAAGAAGAAGGAGCAACACGGTCAGGTACAACAAAGCTTAGTTCTTTTAGCTTTTTGTCACCTTTAATGTGACTTTTATGTCAGAATTGTAGCTCAAATTTGACATGTTATCATTTTTCTTGACCAAATATCTTTTGAAATACTCATTTTAATTGTGTGTCCAGACTCAGAGCTGGTGAGACACCTACCAGCAGGATGGTGGTGATGATGGTGGTGGTGGTGCAGGTCACCCAGTGGGGACCCAGCCCCGCCATTGTGCTCCAGATGCAGGGTCTTGTAGTGTGACTGGGAGTGGCTGGCCTCCCCTTCCCCCTGGCTATCGGACTCACTAGTAGTCGTTAGTTTGCCATTTTTGCGTCTCCGGGGCTGGTACTTGTACTCCGGGTAGTCCTTCTTGTGCTGTTTCCTCAGCCTCTCCGCCTCCTCGATGAATGGCCTCTTGTCGTTCTCGTTCAGCAGCCTAAGGGGGTGGGGGGTGAGGGGGACAACGACTGATTTAGTCTTATAACACCTCTGACTTAATATGGAAGACACTTTCTTAGATTATGTCTGAAAATGATAAATACTATTAGTGTCGTGCGTAATGGATACATACAGGAACAATTCGCCATTTGGCTCGCATTAATCTTGATTTGTATGGATTTTTTAAAATCATTTTTAAGGAGCACAACATAAAAACATCAAGTTGATGTTTGTTTTTACGTGTTTTCTTTCCTAAAACATCTGTCTGAGCTTCTAATTTGTCCACTTTTACATTTAAATCAGCACCAATATCCAGACATATCCTTTACGCACGAGCACAGGAAATGTGCCACTGTATGGCCACACTGTTCTTTTCTGGGACACGCTCTTCATACAAACCTCCACAGTTTGCCGAGGGTCTTGCTGAGCTCCGCGTTGTGCAGGTGGGGGTACTGGTCGGCCAGCTTCCTCCTAGCCGCTTGCGCCCACACCATGAAGGCGTTCATGGGCCTTTTGACGTGGGGCTTAGCTTTGTTTCCGTTGTTTACGCGCACCGGCATGGGCACAAGTGTCCAGTCATAACCGTCCAGCACCTGGCTGACCGCCTCCCTGATGCCGATCGGGAAGCGGTCGTCCTCTTCCTCCGATTTGGCTCTGGCTCTGCCTTCTTCGTCCCCGCTGCCATCC
>OMNN01028764.1:0-12143 GCA_900302755.1 Chromis chromis | reverse complement strand
GCGTGTACAGAATTGTTGCACAGTCTCACCGTGTTTTTGGGACAACTTGTGAAAGGTTTGACGTGCATATGCTGCATTTACTTGGGGAACAAAATATGTGTTGAGTGCAGTCACCGCCGCCGCGTAGTCCTTTGCCTCAAGCGAGCGAACGGTTGAATACCTGACTTTTCCATGCTGTTAGCTTAGCCTTTTGCTAACTTGCCATATCGCCGCCGGTTTTCCTCGCTTCACAAAGCAAAAATCATGGTCCTCGTCTTCCTCGTCGCCATTGTTGTGTACTGTCTACCTCAGTACTTAATTAGGTAAAGCATCAGGTCATGAAGCATTGTCTTCTTGGTACATTAAACAAGTGCGGACCACCAACATGCCGCCCGCGAGTCATCACGTAACACATCAGTACATGACAACCCCCAGGTAGACTTATTTGTGAGATGAATGAACAGTTGGTATAGGATTCTGTGTCAACGGTTGACTCATTGTTTTCTTTTGTGCAGACGATGTTTTCTGGGTAGATTAATGTTTTTTTCTGCATTGATTTCACTGGAGATTATTATTTTATTTGTGAGCTCTCAGTTTTAGTCGGGGCATTGTTTGCACTATTAGGGGTGTAAATGGCACCTTTTTATGTATCGATGTTGGTTTGGGGATTGGCCACATCCTTTCCGACTTTATTGTGTGTGGGATAGTTTTTTCTAACTGATCTTGAACTATGCTCCGATTGTGACTACTGAGATTTTGTTTGTATACTTTGTTTCCTTAAATGTTGCACTCCGATTTAGCAGGATTTAAGGGGGGTGTATGTAACACAGTACAAAAGGTCTGGATTAAATCCAGCTAAATGGTGCGACACTGACACCTACCGTCCTAAAAGTGTAACTGTAGTTCTGTCTCAGGGTAGATATGGTAAAGCATTGTGGGTAATTCCTTCACAGCAACGAGGGAATTACTGCAGGTAATATGTCTGAAATGCCTGTGGGAATGTACAATTAAGTTACTATAAATGCACATACTAATTGAGATGACTGTACCGAAGTTATTGTTTATATTTTTAACTTTATTTTCGCCATGTTTTTTAAAGTTTAGCCTTGTTTTTGTTTGGTTTTATCACACAAAAAGATCGCTAATATGTGCTAGCTGACTGTTAGCATTGTGCTGTTACCTTGAGAAGTCACCATTATACCCTGTTGCTTTGTTACACAGGCAGGTATGTTGCACTGCGCCATAAGTTATGAATATTGTGGTTCATAAAAAACAAAACATTGTATTGTTTTTATACTGTTAGCCTTTTGTACTGTTAAAAAAATCATATGGTTGTTAAAAAAACACAATAGAAGTAATAAGAACATTTTATGTATAATTTCATGTACATTTATGTTAAAATAGTAATGACAGGGACACTTTTTGTGGCATATTTAATTATACTCTGTCAGTAAATTCAGGAAAAAACACACTATACGATCACACCATGATACTATGTCATGTAAAGGGTACATTAATCTTATTAAGTACAGTATACAGCATTCCTTCACCAGGGATACTGCAGGCTGCTGTACTATGTGCTGTTACCTTGAGAAGTCACCATTATACCCTGTTGCTTTGTTACACATGCAGGAAAATGCAATAAATGGCTGCTACAACCAACATGAGTCACTCCAGAAATTCTTCTAGAGCAGACGACCTATGTCACACAGATCACATGTGTATTCATCCTTTTTTACAATCTATTGTTTTCTGCCAGTAACTGCTTAGAGTATGACAGTAAATTTATTATTAGGGTTTTTGAGGGAGGAGGAGAAGATGCATAACAAGCCCAGGCACTTCTGAACTCAACATGAAAACACACACACACCACACAGACACACACTCAGAGGGCTGCTTTTTTTTCCTTTTATGAAAACGAAGCTCTCTCCAATGCGTAACAGAACAGAAAACACACATGCACACACGAACACCTGTTACCTTTGTCATCCAGCCTGAGTGTATTGATCCGAACAAAGGTGTTTCAGCTGCACACAAAGCAAGCAATTGATTCTGTGCCTCTTGTTTGATGGAGCGATGTACCAGACAGCTGAGATGAAAGGAAGGCGCTCGAAGTGGAAGAGGAGATAGTATCTAGTAAAAATGAAAAAAAAGATGGGCTTTTGGTGTTAGGTTGAAAAGGAAAAGTACAACTATTAAGTTTTACATTTGACATGATGTGTACCTGGAGTTTTACAAATACCGAGGTTGTGAGTCCTATGTGCAACTTTGGAGATGGATGGATTTTTTTCAGGGTTTGTTTGCATAATACCTAACAAGTTAGAAAGGTTTTCATTTATTCAATCAAATCTTACAAATGTGTGTGTGGGAGTCGGGTCGGGTCGTTACAGGCTGTTTCCCACTCTAACCTGCTTGAGACAAGTCACAGGAGTGGACGAGACCGGTTTTACTTGACCGATTGTCCACTATGGTTATCGAGAGAGATTTCAACGTGATCGCGGGGATAGAGATGGTGGGACACGCAGGGGGACGGCCCGTGCTCCTTCGGCCTCTTCTCGGGGCCGGACCTACAACCCTTCGGCTGAAGAGAACACATCTCATGCATGAAAGCTCCAGTTGTTAGCATGTTGCTCGCTACAGTTTACAGTGTGCTTTGGCCTGATTAAGACCCGTTGCTGGGCACACTCTTATAAGTTTCACAAGTCGACTTTCAATGGTTTAGTTTTCCTCTTGGCCCCGTTTCGGGCCGTTTGTGGGGTTACGTTGGATCCGGTAGCTAGTTCGCTAATACGGTGGCTAACGTTTCGCTGGTTTGCTTGTTTTACTGGGGCTGTAAATGCTTAGCTAGCTAGCTGGGGAGGTCTAGGAGGGAATTCTGGTCGGGTTCTTGGGTTATCTTTGTTTTTGGGTGCAGGGTTAATGTTTTAGAGATCACGTTTTTAGTGAGGGTTGACAGTTCATAAAAACAATTAAAAACACTAAAAAACATTTTAAAAAAACATTAAAAAACTATAAAACACTAGTAAAAATTATCGGGGTTTGATTGGGGGCTTATTAGTTGATTAGTGGGGATAAATATATTTTTTGGGAGGTTAAAACTTCATTGTTAGGGACCGGGAGTAACAAATCATAGTTAGGGACCATGGGTAAATAAAACAAAGGGAATTGTATTTCATTTTATTACATTTAAAAATACAGGGAGGGTTAAAATACCTTAAATAGATTTTGCTTCAAATGTGAATGACTGCTCAAAGTTAGAATGTTAGTGTGAAATATAACGACACGTTTTCAATAAAAAACATTTGCACAAAGCAATTTCCATGTAGATAAGAGTATTAAAATGATAATTCAAGGGACATTTAGAATAGATAAAAATGTGCGATTAATTTGCGATTAATCGCAAGTTAACTATGACATTCAGGCGATTAATTGCGATTAAATATTTTAATCGATTGACAGCACTAGTAATTTGTATAAGCAGGAGTCAGTGTGTTTTTATTAAATGGCCTAAAGCTGGTGCCATTGTGCAAGTATTTCATTCATTTAAAACAAACAAAAATCGTTGTTTTTGTGAGCTTTTATTTCATATTAACTCTTTTTTTTCATTTTCCACAATCCCATTTGGAACCTCTCAAGAGGTGTTGACCCTGATGTAAAGAGCTACTGTGTTAAAGTAATAGCTTTTGGTGTTTTAAACATCAGTCTTTGGTATGAAATAGTTGTGCGAAAGCTTCTATAAAACATGACCGCAAGGTTATAGAAACAGCCAAAATCCTCAAGTTATATTTGGCACCTGGCACTTGAGAAAGAAGTGTGCTCTGTACACAGTACACAGTGATTGCTATTTTTAAACTCACTGCTTAAGCTTTAATTAATGGTCATTATGAGCACAAAGAACACTCACTACAGCTTTTACAGTTTTATTTGTCTGTATACCGAATGTGAGCAAATAAAAATTAAAAACATCTTTATAGGGAACAAAGTGTTTTCCGCATTTTCAAAATTCATGCTTGCAGGTAGCTGAAAATAGAAAATATAGGGAGGAGGTTAGATGTTTTTCGTGGATGTACAAGGTTGTTGCTGTTGGCTCTTTTTAACTCTCCCCACAACAAGAATACCCCATTCAGACCAGTGACACTGGTTTAATCCATGTAATGGGTCTATCTATATGGGTCCCAACCATCCTCGTAACCAGCTTTGGTCTGATGCAGATAATGTTTTGCATGAATGGGATCCACGTCAAAGGTTGTGTCTCAGGGATCTGATTGTTGCATGGTGAGCTTTGCTGGCATGTTTACACACTGTTAAGTCTTTAATATACTCCCTTGCAGATGTACACACAAACAGATGTGGATACCACAGAAGTATAGATTATACCACAGATGCATAGATTATACCACTTTCTCTCTGCTGGGAATCCACTTGGAGGACTCTGTTCCATACATGTGCAGTAGGTTGTATCTAAATAGTCTGCACGTACACACTACTGCCGAGCATACACACTATTGCCATTGTAGCATAATTGCCATGTGTTTAGGCTACACCTAGATGTCTGCAAAGGGGTCTGCACACCCAAGTGAACCCTTGTGTACTTGCAGATGTGGAAAGTATAGAATCTTGATTATGCTCTTGAGTGGACATACACATGAACGCTACAGATACAGTACTTGTTCTTATTATATTAACTTTTTAGACTACATGAGTCCACTTGGAAGACTCCATTCCATACATGTGCAGTAGATGGTATCTACATAATCAGCTTATATACACTACTGCACACTACTGTCTGCATGGCCACAAATGTTGGACTTCAAGTGGTGTGTGGAGGGATCTGGACAGATGAATTTTGGAAATTACGAAATTTACATTGCACAAACCCTCACAAACAAGAAAAGTATTAAAATGTCAATGTCTGCATTGCTAGACAATGCTAGAATGCTATTGTTGAGCATGTATATTGCTTAAGCATGTAGCTCCGATAACATTTGCTAAACATGCAGCTGATTCTGATGGTAATGATGCTGGTTTAGCACGTATTTGGTTAAAAACTAAAGAATCAGACAAACTAAAATTTTGGCCTGCAATCCAAGGATCACCAAAGTCAGTAGGATTTCACCTCGGGAAAAATTACTATGTGTACACAATTTGATGGATATCCATCAAGTCGTTTATCCTTCCTCAAATTCATGCAAGGACCTCAGAATGATAATGGTTCAAGGAAAACATTCAAAACCTGCAGGGCATCACAAAGGAATTTTTTATCTCCCCAGCGAGACAAGTTGGCTATGATGAATAAAGGTCATAAAGGTGTGAGGTGACAATGGCAGTCTGAGGAGATAGCAGCTGAAATGTGATTGGATCATAAATGGCAGGTCCAAGTAAGCTTTCAATACTGACATGGTTAGCATGATCCACATCAGCTCTATAGTATTTCTACAATATGTATTGGAGAAAGCAACAAAGTACACTGCAAGCATGATAACATTTTTAGATTTGACAAAACAGCTGCTATTCCCAGAGTATATTTTTTAAAGGCTACAAAGAATCTTCATAACAATTTAAGACTCACTAGCTGACAATAGACTTTTATTTATCTGTTTTTTATCACAGTGCTGGAAAATGTGTGCTAGTCCACATGAAACAAATGTGGATTTATTCTCTCTGTGTATTTAAGATTACGCTTAATCTGATGCCATTCACATGAATGGTTTCATAGGGTTAGTTTTATGAGGTCTGCAATAATATGATTATCATTTTATGGCAACTGATATGGGTGCTTATTCACACATGAGACCAATATAAAAAGTGTCTCACAGAATGCAGGGCATGTCTCAGAGGAGTTCTAGCAGCAGGTTGAAAAAGACGTTACCTTCCTAAAATATTGAGGACATGACTGTGTTGTGTGAACACTCAATTTGAATAGTTTTACTCATCCTCCCCAAACATGTGAACCTGACATTACCATCATTTTCCCTTTTTTCGATTCATCCTGCTCATAACACAGAAGCAGCATGCTGTGCCTTTTCTTTGCTGCACTACCTGACTAACTGCAGTAACTCAGTTATTTCAGAATTTCTTCCTGCCAATTCGTTTGAACAATAACAATGTTGAAGATCAATGTGAAGTTTGTGAAAATGAATCTCTGTTCTAGTTAATGTATATTTCCTAAGCTGATATCAATGAAACAAAGAATCCTGCAACATCAGACATTATTTTTTGTTTTAGCGTTTATGTGCAAAGCCTCACATTTACATCAATTCAGTACCTAAATTAAATAGCTGCAGTGACAAGTCTTTAAAATTAAATTACTTCTTTTTTCCTTCTCTGCTCTCTGATGTGAGGTGCTTGACTCAAATAGCTTTAAATGAATATTATTTGAAGATCAGTTCTTTTTAATTAGTGGTTTATAACTCGCTTGGTCTCTGTTTTGCCTTTATTGATGAAGATATTAATATTGCAGGCTCTGTTGCCTGCACGATTTGCACTGGGTAATCAAAGTGAGATAAATTAGCTGAAAAAAAAGATTGCTTTAAAGACAGCTTTTGAGAAGAACTGATCGATTCTCTCTGAGCCCAAACATAAATCTGCCAGCAGTATTTCTATCAGGAGCATGGTATAACAGATTATAGCTCTGGCAGCCTTGACACCAGTCCAACCGACAGATAGTGCTCCTGCCGAGGGAAGATTGTGGATACAAATGTGTTTGACATTTTGTCAGTTATTGACTGGATTGTTATGAGGAGCAGGGAAAAAGAGTTTTGGCGAGGGGTCAATGTGGGAGATAGAGATGAGGCCACTTCCACACAGGGTGGTGATGTCAGATACTGTCATCACCCATACCATACCGCTCATAAGTCCTCGCACTGGTTTTGACAGTTCACCAGAAGATGGTTCTGAAAACATCTGAAGTTAGAACTAAGCCATGCAGTTTCTGAATATGTGTTTCTTTTTTTTTAGATCAACAGTGGTCAGACACAGAGCCAGCCCTACTCAATGTGGCGCCCTAGGTGAGATTTTGTGTGGCACCCCCCTCTGCCAGTGATTCACGTGGTGAGCAAGACACTTGACACCTGAATCAGACACTCTGTCTTCTGTGTACCACAAAGCGCTATTAATTGACACACCCAATTCACTGAACAAAGGCAGGTAGCCATCAACCCTGCTATCCTTCTCACTCATGATGCTGACAACGTTCATAACCCTGAACTCCCATGGTGCATTACAGCACGACAGTTCAGTCCTGTGATTGGCTCTGTGATCGATTCAATACGCTTACAACAGAAATACAATAGCATTGTTTTGTCGTAATATTAACTGGGCATTGCTTTACATTTGAATCAATGTGAGCTTTTTCATTTTAAGAGTTAATAGTAATAACTAGTTTTAATATTGTAGTGATCGCAGAGGCGGTAGCAAGTACGGGACTGTTGTACTGAGTGTGGAGTGTAGCGGGGTTTATGGCTACCTGCCACTGGTCTGAATTTGTGTGATTGATACAGAATGTGTTCCTTACTGTCACCACTAAATGTTATCTACTTTTAGTAGTATGCAGAAAAAACATACCCCCCAACTCAAACGGCTTTCTACCACGCAGCTCTGTTCAATTTAAAAGTATTAAATATGGACACTTTCCTGACATTGTGGTGCCTCCTGTAGGTCACGGTGCCCCTGGCACTGTATTTTCCCAATTTTGTGGCACCCCCTGGAGGCCATGGCGCCCTTAGCATTTGCCTATACTGCCTATTGAAAGGGCCGGCCCTGGTCAGACAGCAGCATGATCCATTCCCACAACTACTTACTAATAATTATAAATTATTCTCATACAGTTAAATCTTTACTTATACAACTAAATCCTGAGCTCCGTCACAGCTGGATATTATTTTACTGTAAAAGTTTTATTACTTTAGTAAAAGTAATGAAAGTTTTGCAGTAAAATAATATCATATCAAGTTTATGTTTTTTATTATTTTATTATTAGGGCCTTTGTTCTCTTTTACAGCAAGGTATTTGCAGCAGTTAATGTGTTATAAAAGGTGACATTTCTATTAGTAAAGCATACCACAATATGGCAACAGGTAGTCAAGTAACAATAAAAGTCCATTTTATGGTCTCATAAGTTGCTGTAATTTGATAAATTATTATCACTCATGGACAGTATTTTCATTGAAGAACTCATAAATAAACTTTTGATGTCTTTGCTATAGGTGAATTTTATTGCCTCAAATACTCCACTTCTTCTGTCTTCTGTCTCAATATCCAGCTGGAGACACACTCCATTGGCGACCGGACCACAGCTTTGGGGAAGAACAGAGGCGGCGGTGTTTGTGTCTACATAAACAACAGATGGTGTATGAACGTGCGGATTGTTGACAGACATTGCTTTACGGATTTAGAACTGCTGGTGGTAAAATGTAGACCCTTATATCTCCCGAGGGAATTCGGCGCATCCTTGCCTTTTTACATTTCGCCCCGAGCCAACTCCACGGCGGCACTGGGGCTGCTACATGCCGTGTTCAACGTAGCCGCCGACTTCAACCACTGCAACATGACATCTGTCCTGCCCAAGTACAATCAACACATCTGCTTTCCAACGAGGAAGAACCACAATCCTGGACCACGTCTACAGCAGCGTGAAGGGTGCCTATAAAGCTACACCATGGGCACACTTTGGACTTTCCGACCATATCTTCGTGTTCCTCTATCCAGCATACAGACAACTCCTCAAGCAGGCCCCCCCAGTGAGTAAAACTGTTAAAGTGTGGAATGAAGTGACTGACCAGACGCTTCAGGACTGCTTTGAGACCACAAACTGGGATGTGTTTAGAACTGCTGCTTTGAGGGAGGACTTAGCTGTGGATTTAGAGGGCTATGCTGCTTGGGTAACGGGCTATGTCAGCCACTGCATTGAGTCCATTGTCCCTACAAAGTGCTGCAGGACTTATCCAAACCAAAAACCCTGGATTCTTATATTCTTATATTGCGACATCTTCAACCTGTCCCTTTCACAAGCCTCCACACCTTCCTGCTTCAAATCCACCACCATTGTGCCACTGCCGAAGAAGAACACTGTGACCTGCCTGAACAACTATTGGCCGTTACTTACTCCAATTTTGATGAAGTGCTTCGAAAAGATAGTCAAAACCCACATCCAGAGGACCATCCTGGACACCTTAGACCCTCTGCAGTTTGTGTATCGCCAGAACCGGTCCACTGACGATGCAGTCTGCACTTGCCGTGTGGGCAAGGACACATACGTCAACCACAGTTCAGCGTTTAACACGGTCATTCCACACAAACTGTGTGACAAGCTCTGGACCCTCGGACTGACACCCGCTCTCTGCAGCTAGGTACAGAACTTTCTTAAAGACAGACCCCAGTCAGTCAGAGTTGGCTGCCGCACATCCAGCACAAGAACTGTGAGCACAGGGACCCCCAGGGCTGTGTGCTGAGCCCCCTGCTGTACACACTCATCACACACGACTGTGTGGCCTCCCAGAGCAACACCAGTATCATCAGATTCGCTGATGATGATGAACAGTGATGGGAATGATCACTGGGGAGGAATGAGACACTGTACAGGAGGGCGGTGGCAGAAGTGGTGGCCTGGTGTCAGGAAAACAGTCTTTTCCTTAATGCAGGGAAGACCAAGGAAATGACTGTTGATCCAAGAAAGAGGACGGAGCTGCACATACCAATACACATAGATGGGACTGAGGTGGAGAGGGTGAAAACCTTCATGTTCCTCTGTGTCCACGTCAGCGAGGATCACACCTGGTCTCACCACACACATCACTCCATAAAGAAGGCCCAGCAGCGGCTGTGCTTTCTGAGAAGACTGAGGAAGTTTGGCATGGGAAGTAATCACTGTGTGGTACGGCAAGTGTACAGTTCAGGACAGGAAGGCTCTCCAGCAAGTGATTAAAACATCCCAGCTCATCTCTGTTTTTACAGTTTTTACCAACAGGCTATCAGGCTTGTGAATGACTCTCTTACAGACACACATTGAACTGTACATTTTCACCCAACTCTATACACACACATAATGTATAACTGTTACTCAATTTAGTATGCACTTTATGATCACTACTGTAATCAGTTCGCCACTGCCATAGTCACTTTATACAAACCAAGTTTACAAATGCACAGTGCACTTTATGACCACTGCTGCTGTCAGTTTAAGTCTGCTCATTTATTTAGAATTGTTTTAGTTTTTTATACGTTGTGTACATTTTGGTTAGGGAGGAGCAGCAAAGTAAGAATTTCATTGTACGGTATAACTGTCTGGTTTTCTGTACATATGACAATAGACCTCTTGAATCTTATTTTTCACATAAGTACGCTATGTGTACAGCAGACAGTAAACCCCAGAACGCCTTTGAGCACAGAAGGTTCTAAAGTGCTTGGCATTAATACCTGCACTAAGATGCGCCACAGACGTCATTTATGGACAGAGAGTGGAATGCAGTAAAGAAGAAGATATGAATAAAGGCTTTTCATCCTACTTTTGATATACATGCAGAATCCACACATAAAACTCATAGAACTTAGAAAAACTCATTCTATAGAAAATACTTTGTGCAGTATCCATTAGAACCAGGAGTGAAATGCTTTAAAAAAATAACACTGAATGTATACCAGATACTACAATAGGCAGTGATATTGCACACAGGGGGCCAGGCAGGGATACGAAGTCAAAGTGATATGAGGTAGAGATTATTCCAGAGGTGCATACTGCTCTCCATCATTCCCTGGCATGGTTTCTGCTTCAATGTTTCAATAGAGGCACAGTAAAAAGTAGAGGCAGTGGTACCATGACTTAAAATAGATGTCAGAAGTAAGTAGTTGGAGAGGTAAATAGCCTCATTGTGTGTTTGTTTAGGTCTACTTGAAGAAAGAGGTTTAACAGTTGAGATTCCACATTTTTGCTACATATATTTATGTTTCCATGTATGAGGCTATTTCCGCTACACAGTCTACTGCTGATAAAATGGGGATGTGAGAGAGAAAAAGAGGTCAGTAATCCTGAAGCCCAGATAGACCATAAAATTCTCAGAAGTGGGTACATAAACTGTAATTTATTGTGTATAATCCACCATAGAACACACTATACAGGAATATAATTTCCTAGAACATGCAGCAATTTCAGCACATATATCTGTAATTCACAGTCAACGGTTTACAGTAAGTACATTTAGCCTTCAAAGGAACAATACAGAGAAGAATTTAAAAACTATGCTTTCCAACTAAATAGACTAAAGCATGCTGAATGCTATATAAGAATTGTTTTTTGATGAATGACATTAATCAGTGCTACCACTGGTTGCCAAAGTCTCTAAAGATGTGGCTTTTCAGCTTGTGGAAAAGCAAGCAATGCTCTGACCTTAGCAGGGAGTGATGCCAACACTTTCGTACAGTACAGAAAAGAGCTTCCAAATTAGCAACCGCAGGATCCTCAAAGTGATGGAGGTAGTGACTACTTTAATTGTCTGTCAATAATGAATTATAAGATTCTCCTTGTACAGACCAAACATTTGTTTCAAGCACCGCTTGTTTTCCTGGCACATGCACAGTCCTTGGTTTCACTACACATTACCACGTGTAACCGTGGTGTTGGGTCAGTCATTGACTGAGAAGTCGATCACGTCATCACTGTGCGTCGGCATATGTGACAACCGCCAAACAACCGCCAGTCTAGCTCGGATTTAAACATTTTTTAATGGATTTTACGGACATTTTTACCACGGTTGCTTTTAATCCTGCTCTTATCTCAACTGACGCTTTTACATTTTTATCGGTCGCTGTGATTGCTCTTTTAAACATCGAAGATGGGTGCTGTTGGCTACACCCACCATGGCTCCTAGGCTTTAGCCATGCCACCGAGAAAGTAGATGAGACCCGGGATACATCTCCAGACCGAGCAACAGCAACAATCATCACTAATCTCGAGGAGCAGGTCCGGCGACTGAGACTCTTGATAAAGTTTTCTCCTCAGTGAGGCCCACCACATCTCTTTTAGACCCAATTCCGACCTAATTTTTTAAGTTATTTTATGGATCTTTTAGAGATGAGCTTTTAAACATGATAAATTGCTCTCTTCAGACGGGGGTCTTTCCTGCTGCCTTTAAAGGGGCAGTGGTGAGGCCCCTGCTGAAGAAGAGCAATTT
>OMNN01028761.1:0-10431 GCA_900302755.1 Chromis chromis | reverse complement strand
TCCACACCGCCTTAGCTGATGGTGAACGCCTTATGTTGTCTGGGTAGCCGAAGCTACTCAACGTTCCCAGATCCTCAGAGGCATGTTTTCCTCCTGAGAGAAGACACAGAGGAAGTCATTGATAACAATATCTATCTATCTATCTATCTATCCATCCATCCATCCATCCATCCATCCATCCATCCATCCATCCATCCATCCATCCATCCATCCATCCATCCATCCATCCATCCATCCATCCATCCATCCATCCATCCATCCATCCATCCATCCATCCATCCGTAAGGTAACAATATTTTATGCAGATTTAATTACAGTAAAAATAACATCAATCAAATCAGTCAAATAATCACAACGAATTTATGAGTCATTATCTGTAATTTAACAAAAGTAAATAACTGTTAAATGTTGGAAAAACAAACCAGTCATTAAACATTTTTACAGTGTAGCAATAGACAGCAAATGAATGTTCTCCAGTGCCAAATATTTTCAAATACTCAGCTGACAAAGGCATAAAATGTGGATTATGTCTAATTAAAATGTTACGAATTTGGCATTGAAAGTAATAGAAAGAAGGAATTGAGAGGAAAATGAACCAGAGTGGAGTGAAAGAAATAATGACATGTAGTTTAGTGACTCTGATGTGTTTATTTCAGCTCATCAGGCTTTTTCTTAATAAGATAAAAACACACAGAAGTGAATCCCCATGACCATTCAGCTGTTGGGAGTCATGTCATAACCAGGAGCTCTGACGTCTGATCCAGATGTGCAAAGAATGTGTTTTCCTATCACCTTTATTATGACAAATTTCATTGCTAAGAGACGGGTTCATGTGACACCACAGCTCAGTTCACATCGATCAAGTTCACCTCAGTTGTATCAGGGAGTTTTAAAGCTTCGCAGGCTTGTAGATTTCAAATAATCCTTGTTTGGAGATAAATATATGAAATATAAGTCATAAATATGCTCTAAGGGTAAAAAGAGGCCTTAACGTGTCCAGAAATAGCAGCAGCATTTCTCACTTTGCACTAACTTTTACCACAAACACTTTACCCTCGATGTTCTTAAGTTTCACATGATACATCCTTGAACAAACCTGTTTTTTTGAGAGTGGGATAAACTACAGTCACCATTTTGGAGACTGTAACACAACAAACAGGCTAACAAATCACCGTGCTCAGGTATTAATTAGTCAAACAATGCGTTAGTATTGAAAAGGCAATTAAGAATGCATTACTTTTTTGAGTAATGAGTATTGAAAACCGCAGACGAGTCAGTATAATGAATATCACAGTGAGTTTTCATTAATGCGGCCACATTAGCTCTTATTTATATGCAGGTGTGAGGTTTTGTGCAAATAATGATACTTAACAGGAGGAGGAGAGTTCGTGTTCGCTTTATATGCAATGGGAGGATTAATGAATGAGGGATTTAAACATCAAAATGTCTGTGTTGAAAGCTGCAAAATACAATCAAGACGAGTAAAACAGAGTAAACAGATTTATTCTTGAATATAATTTTGTAATATTACATTTCTTAGCTTGAAACTTGTGTTGAAAAGTCCAAAGTGCCCGTCTGGTGGGAGAACAGGTACTGACTTTAAAGAGCAGACATTATAGCACCTGGCGAGGTAACTGTTGAGTCACTGTTATTGATCATCCACCCCATCGCCACCGCAGATTTATTTGGATCATTTTGCGCTGTGGGACAGTAAAAGGTCTTATTCATTGCACCTTTGAAACCTCCCTGGTTGAATTTGATTGTGCAGATAATTAGTTTTTCTGCAGGTTCCACTGCAGGCCTGCTGCTGGGATACACAGCAATCAGCAGCTCAGCTCAGTCCATTTGATTCCAGCTATATGTTTGACTCAAAGGCTCTAATTAGGACAAGAACAGCCTGTTATTCCAGATACAATATTCCTCTAAGGAATCCTAATCATCCCCTCAGGTGTTTTTTTAAATCTCCAGTAGTAATATTCCCGTCGGGATGTTTCTGGTTGGCTTGTGCAGTCTCTTTCTGAATTGTATTGCACAACCACTGTGTTAATCTGAAACCAAATGTAAAATCCAATGCAGAGGCTGAAGCTTGTGAAATAATCAGTGGTGCTGACAGTGCAGTTATCACTCTCTTTAAAGAGCTCTCTGTGTTTCAGATACCGACCGAGACATTAGAGGAGCTCTTTAGTCTGCACAACATGTAGGCAAACCTTCCACCCACCGCACACACCATGCACGCTCACCATGCACCCTCAACCCCTCGCACTTCATCGAGCATCCACCTCAGTCAGCACCAGGGGGAGTTGTGAGGTCAGTAATAATAAAAGGTGATGGAGTCGGGATGGAAGGTGCCTCATTACACTCACGTTTAGATGCACTTTGAACTGCTGCCAGAGCTGCAACACATAAAACATCCTTCTGGATCTTATTGAAGGCAACACGAGGAGCAACTCCAGTTCATCTCTGCATTTATTTACAGTTTAACCCTCTGTTTTTCATCACAGCAAGAATTTTTAATACGCAAAACAAACCCTGCATTTAAAAGTATTCATGAATGTTGTAAAAACTAGTTTGGTTTGGGTAGTTTTTATAAGGACATCATGCAAAACTAGCAGATGAAATGTGACACTAAAATGAAGTCAGTGATGCAATGATAACTTTCTCACCTTTCATTCAGTCCAGTATTGTATATTTACAGTGCCT
This sequence comes from Chromis chromis, assembly GCA_900302755.1. Taxonomy (NCBI): domain Eukaryota; kingdom Metazoa; phylum Chordata; class Actinopteri; family Pomacentridae; genus Chromis; species Chromis chromis. Next base: position 7,731 of record OMNN01028761.1, on the reverse strand, counting down.
ATAAAAGGATTCACCACAGATGGAAGTTGAAACACTGAATCATTTTAATTTGGCTTTTTGACAATAATGTATAAAAACAGACTATTCCGTGTCAAAGTAAAAACAGATTCCTACAAAGTAATGTCAGTTATTTAAAAATATAAAATGTAAAATAGTGATTGCATATGTATTCACCCCCTTTAACGTGACTGATTCAACACGTGCAGCCAGTTGGTGCTAAAAGTCCCACAGTTAGTAAATGAAATCATCTGATTGCAGTGAATGTGTCTCAGTGATTGTAGTATAAAGACACCTCTATCTGGAAGGTCCAGTCACTGGTGAATCAGTGCTCCTGGATATAACTACACCATGAAGACTAAAGAACACTCCAAGCAACTCTGTGAAAAGGTTGAAAAGTCAGGGGATGATACAAGAACATTTCCAAATCACTGAATATCTCTTGGAGGAGTCCAGTTAAATCCATCATTAAGAAATGGAAGGAATATGGAGCATGTGTAAATCTGCATAGAGCAGGTCGTCCTCCAAAACTGAGTGACAGAGCAAGAAAGAGACGAGTGAAGGAGGCCACCAAGACACATATGACTTCTTTGAAGGAGCTGAGAAGGGAGAGACTGTTCGTACAACAACTGTTGGCTGCTCTTCACCTGTCAAAGCTTTATGGGGCAGTGAAAGACAGAGTAGAAAAAAAACCTCAATCCAACTGAGATTCTGTGGCTGGACTTGAAAAGGACTTTTCACTCACAATCCCTGTGTAACCTGACAGAGTTTGAACAGTTTTACAAAGTAGAGTGAGATAAAATCGCAGCAACCAGATGTTCAGGCTGCTTGAAACCAACACGGTCAATGCTGGAACTGCAGCCAAAAAGTGCATCTACTAAATACAGATTTGAAGGGGGTGAATACTTACGCAATCACTTATTTTACATTTTATATTTCTGATTAATTGACATTACTTTGTAGAAATCTGTTTTCACTTTTCTGAAAAAACAATAAATTTGCAGTTTGCAGCGTGTTTTCCAAAGAAATCCCCACGTGAAAGAAACCAACCAAAACATTTCAGCACCACAAACCTCAGCAGACATTTGGAGGTTAGTCACGTAAAGAAGAAGCAGCTCATTCACCAGTCACTCAGCAGACATTTCAGCGACAGCAGCCCTACAGCAAGGACAGCAAGGAGCCAAAAGAAATACCAGCCAGAATAATGGAACTCATATTCATATTCATCAGGGCTGCTCTGAGGAATGAGATAACGTTACAGATATAGACAGACACAGATATAGACGTCCAAGTTTGTTGTTTTGTTCTTTGTTTCCTGCTGTGCTCTTTATTGCCTGTGGTCTGTTATCTCTTTATAAATGCAGAGAAAAATTGAGGGCTGACAGACTCGAAACAATATTTTGGCTCTAACCTTTTTCTGAAGTTGGAGTCTGGAGTTGGAGTAAATTGATAAAGGCCCTGTTCTGTCTCTTGGAATAGATTGGTCTAACTTGGACTGTTGTGCACATGTTGGTGTTATTCCAATTTTATTTTATTTGACAGGAAAGCTGTATTGTTAAGTTTACAGCTGCTCTTAATAATCAAGTGTAGGCTGCTGTGGTTTAACCCATTGAAACCCAAAACCTACTGGAGGGTCTGAACCACGTTATCTTTCAAAAATTGCCAAAATACACCATTTATCAGAGCCAGAAACAACAAAAATATCAATATAAATCTTTTTATTCTACAGGTCTCGTTTAAAAAATTGCAAAATTTTAGCCATTTGTTCTAACCAGATTCTGTAAAAAAAAACTACTAATTCTGTACTCCTTTGCACAGAAGTGAAGCCATTAGTGACTTAGCTATGACCAACAGTCACATGACAGAAATTCAGGGACCTTTCGGCTGAACTGCAGGCTGTGTTTACACAAAGCAGATAGAAAATAAGTATCAAAACAAATTAAGAATGTAAGTAGTAAAATATTTATATAACATGGAGTCACAATTTCCTTCCAGTGTAAGTAACGCCTGTAGAAACTTGGGAAAATGTTATACATGTTGAGTCTAGTTTTATAAAGAAATATGATTTCTGTCATTCTAATTGTGTCATACTGCACAGAAGACATTTCTGAGTTTTTTCTCCTTCTTCATGGTTCTGTTTCCATAGAGGTGCAGGACTTTTTGTATTGCAGTGAAAAACTAGAATGCACTCAAGCGAGATGCAAACCCACGCCGGATGCCTTCCTAAACATGGCAGGTAGCCCTGCGACCTTGACCTTTTGACCCCAAAATTAATGGGTGACCAGGGTAGGTCAGGATGAACACCTGTGCAGAGTTTGATTACCCTATGTCAATTTGTTATCGAGTAATGGTGCGGACATACACACCCACATACAGACAGACAGACAGACAGACAGACAGTAAGTTCAAGGTCAAAGGTCAAGTTCAAGGCCAAGAGGGAATTTTGCACTAAGTAGCCCTGTGACCTTGACCTTTGACCTTTTGACCCCAAAATTAATGGGTGACCAGGGTAGGTCAAGATGAACATCTGTGCCGAGTTTGATTATCCTCTGTATTTGTTCTCGAGTTATCGTGCGGACATAGACACCCACACACCTGCATACATACATCCAGACAGACAGATGGCAGCGACCGCCCTACCCACGGCCCGACTTCATCGGCGTGGGTAATGAGCCACAGTGAGGAAAAATGTGGAGTTGCATTGTGGGTAATGTAGGAACCAGGTTGCACTGAATATAAAGACATTATCTTTGTTTCTGCTGCAACACTTATGACTGTTTTACACCAGTCATTGTCTCAGACAGTTTTGACGGAGCACAATCCTTAATCAATGGAGTTCACTTTCAAGTTAGTCTTTCAAAGTTACTGTTCTTCGCTGTTGCATTAATGCATCAAACAAAACTCTTCAAATGTGTAAAACTAAACATTGAATGATTTGTTTTCTTAGTTTTTCCTACTACTTTCCTTAGAGTCATTCATTTGGGCAACAGTTTTGTAAAATGCTAACGTGATAAGATCATATCACCCAAAATCACATATACAAACATACATCTCTCTCTCTCAGACTCACACACACACAAATATTGAATTCCCCAAATTCGATATTTTAAATTATTCAGGGGAATGAATGATTGAGCAAGTGATAGAAGGAGCTTACAGGAATAAAAGGGCTGCCATTGAATACACCAAGGTCATATCAATGAATGGATATTTCTGGGAATTTGGGGGAAAGTTATGAGACAATATGAACACAGCATGCAGATTATCTTCTTCTTTGACTTAGAGAAAAAGTAAAAACATTTAACTTTTAGTTTTTATGGTTTGAAAAGGGATCAGTTTAGCCAACTATGCACAAAATGTTCAACTGGGGAGAAATTCTCGATTACAATCCGGTCAGGTGTGACTTTAAAGGACAGTGATCAGATAACGTGACCAGACACTCATTTGACCAGTGACTATAAAAGGTCTTCTTAAAATGCAGCTTTATTCAAATGACACAAGGCTACACATTGTGTCATGAGGAGAAAGATGAGGACAGGCTGTTTGCTGCTGGATGCTGCATGTCAGTTAGGGCCGTAGTCAGTACAACAAACAATCTGCCACATGACCACAGATTGCGTGTCACCACTACCAGTCTAAAACCTAATGTTATAACCAGCCTAAAGTTAGTCCAAAACCAGCCTACAACCAATGGAAATCCAGTCCAAAAGCAGTCCACAACACACCTAAAACCAGTTCAAAAGCAGTCCAAAACGCAATCCAAAATTAATGTCAAACCATGCTAACACCAGTCCAAAATCCAAAATCAGTCTAAAACCAGTCCAAAAGTTGCCTAAAACCCTCCTAAAATAGGTCTGCAGTCTAAAAACAGGTCAGCAGTCTAAGAACCAGCACAAAATCAGTTCAAAAAGACCCATAAACCAGTCCAAAATCAGTTCTGCCCAAAACCAGTCCAAAATCATTTTATAGCCGGTGGTGTTTCACATGCAGAGATGAGAACTTTATCACTACAACGGCTAATTCCCTGCAAAAGTAAACACCACAAAAAACGATAAAAGACATTAGTAGACTTTGTGATCAGACATTTATGGATAAACATAATTTAGATTTGGTGCCCAACAGGTCAAACCTGCCTGTACTTTAGATTTCATACACAATGCCATACTGGCCGGCAGCTGTTTTTTGTCTGTGTCTGGATTTTGCTCAGTGTGTGCTAAAGCTACCTCCCTTGACTGCAGGGTTTTTACCTGGTTCTTCATTACCGCCAATAAAACCACGTCTTTTTCACAACATCCGTCTTCGTCCACCCTCTCGAGCTCACTTGGAAAATTAAACTTTTTCCACAACCAGCGGACAAACACGCAAGAACGTCCCTGTTTGATAGCAAATGTTGTATATCTTTGTAGATCTTTCAGCTATTCACCCAAAGAATCAAGCTGGCCATTTGCAGGATGGTCTTCATTTTTCACTTAGATTTCATATACAATGAAATGCCAGCTTTATTGCACGATCCAAATCATTAGCAAAGCTTGCTATTTTCAGCGTGTAGGTTTCTCGGAGGTTGTTGTTTGCCGTAGTGAAGGAATTTTGAAAACAACAATTAGCACTTAGCAATTAGCATCCAATGGCAGGTTTATACCCGTAGTCTACATTTGATGAGTCAGACTAGTAGAGAGGCAACCCTAATGTACGGTGGTGTGATAGTTAAATGACTAAAAAAGATTTTTTCATATGTACAACTTAAAATTTTTTAACGACAGTCAAAAGGACACATTATTTAAAGAATTAAATTGCACATGGAATGAGATCTGATATCAAAAATGTGAAGAAAACAGCGTGAGTATTCAAGAAAGTACAGTGAAGAATGATCATAGAAACACATCTTCCACCGACTGAAATATGGAGCACAGTCACCAAACAAAAGTCTCGTCCTTGGCAGCTCTGTGGAGGCGTTTGTTTGGACCTGATGGAAGGAGGCAGGAAACGTGAGCTGGGTGATGCAGTGTGTTCAGGCCTCGCTGAGTGTGTTTTTTTTAATGCAACGAGACAGTTTTAAATGTTTCCGTTGCGATTGTACGGCGGCATATGGAGCAGCAGATGAGTGGAGGCTCTGCAGAGACGAACAAGGTGTGACAGAGTGGGTTTGTGGATGCTGTCAGCGCCGCAATGTTTACTGATAAAAACCACGAGGACTCTGTTCCTGAGCTCAAAACCAACGACCCGTGACTCAAATCTGTGATGTCAGCGAGACGAACGCCTCGGAGCTGTTTTATTTACAGCCTGTTTGAGCTTTTACACCCAGAGGAGCTTTTTTTTTTTTTTTACAGTAGTGCTTCGAGTTATGAAGCAGAAAATCATCACCTCCTCCATCATCTCTAAATTGAATCTCAGTGGACATTAATGTGACTTTACAGGCCAAACCTTCTTCGTATATCAGTGGGGAGGAAAAATGTGCAGCTTGTCTAAATGCTTCTTCAGTTTTGTTTAACTTGCTGCAGCACAAATTGTCTATTTTTAGGAGCGTAATATTGACATGAACTTGAAAGTCTCACCTGCCCTTTTCCAGATTCCAGGTTGACTATAAATAAGGTGTTTACGTAACGAGCATATCGATGCAGTGAATTCATGGATGTAATCTTTAAAGCTTCATACTTAATAACTCTTTTCCAGTGTAGCTGCACTTACTTTAAGAGGAACTTCCAGCTGTTATACTCAGGAAAATGACTAATGGTGCGTTCTAGTCTGAATACAAGATTAATCAGCTCAGTCTGGTGTTCATTAAGGACAGAATGCAGTTTAACAGTGATGTATTTCAGCAGAGATCTCCTCTGAGGAGACGGGGTGACTCTATGAAAGTCCTTGCAGCCTTGTTAGGCAGCTTCGACGGTTCAGCAGGATGTTGGAGAATCTGAATCCCTGGTGGCTACAAGGGCAGACAGAGCAGCAGCCGGATGAACCGAGGCTGCAGCCCAACACTTTCTGTAGATTCCACTGTCACTGCAGACCGTCCAGCTCGTGCTGCAGTGCTAACTTTTACCGAATGCAGCAGACCAGAGAGTTTCTGAAAACAGACACGAGGAAGCTGAAATTTCTGTTGCTTTTTGGGCCCACAAATGAGAATGGCCATGAACAGTGGGCTGCTGTAAAAACTGATGGTATGAACTGAACAAAAAATGTCACACAACATGACAAAAATGACAGACGGGAGACAAAACTTCTACAAAACAAGACACAAAAGAAAAATTAGACTTAAAACGACACTAACAAGACAGAAAACAACATAAATGAGACAAAATGACAAAAACGAGACACAAAACAGCAAATATGTGACACAAAATGAGACACAAACCAACACAAGTGAGACACAAATTACATCAATGACACACAAAACAACACAAATGAGACAAAACAACAACGATACACAAAAGATCACAAGTGCGACACAAAATGACACCAACAAGGCACAAAACGACAGTAATGAGCAACAAAACGACAAAAACAAGACATAAAACAACAAAAACAAGGTACAAAATGACACACAAGATACAAAACACACGATACAAAACACAAAATGCCAAAAATGAGACAAAAATGACAAAACTGATACATCCAACACAAAACAACATAAAACAACACAAACAAGACATAAAACAACACAAACGAGACACAATTAGACAAAACGACACAGACAAGACTCAAATTGAAAAAGAAACACACAAACAACAGAAAAAGATGAGGACGTGTGCATTAATGCCACTAATACTGTGGAAAAATCCAACACAAAGCAAATTAATTAGTGCTCCTCATGTCAGTGTTTCCATGTCTCTCTGCGGGGGTTGGTTTATTTTTATATTTCTGTGGTCCATCTGAGCCGCTTCACTCCTGTAATCTAAACAAGATTTGTGAAGATACGAGTCGCTCCTCGTCATGTGGAGGAGGAAAAAGGCCACGGCCGACGATGAACGGCTCAGGATTTACTTTAAAGTCTAAACAGGTGAGAACAACAGCAGCGAGCCGAGGCCGAACAGATTAAAGGGATTTCTGAGCGGCGCTATTTAAGCGGCAGAGACAGTTGAAAGCTGTTACAGATGTTTAGTGAAGAACAGAAGAAACAAGTTCACCAGCTGAGCTTCAAAGAAACATCAGATCTCTACAGGTAGGTCCACTGTTCAGGTCCAGGATGCTGAAAGTGTTCATGAGAGTCATTTAAATGATTTGAACTTGTAATACGCTCAGAATCTTGTGTAAAAATTAATAATAAAACAGCCAAGATTAGAAGAAAAGGAGCCAGCACACTTTGTAGAGGATTTAAAGATCTCATATCAGGGTAGACTTTAAGAAATAAATCGAGGAAGTATCAGTGGAAGTACTGCTAGCTCATTATCAGGACTTTGTCCCATAATTTAAAACAAATGATGTTAATTAACAGCACCTCCACAGTAAAGAAAAAAAACACTATAGTGGAAGAAAAAGAATTGACCACACTTTGATGGTATATAGGAAAAAAACCTGGATATATTTTGTATTTTAATGGTAAATTTATAGTAACATATGACAGGATAATTTCCTATTATTTAATGGCAAAGTTTTAATTTTAACAATTTTAAATTTTTTTATGTTTCATTGTGTGTCTATAGTGAAAAATAAGAAATATTCTGTTGTTTAATTGTGAACCAACCTGTTATTTGATAATGGTAAAACTGCAAAATGTGAAATATACCCCAAAAATAATGC
>OMNN01028759.1:0-13715 GCA_900302755.1 Chromis chromis | reverse complement strand
AACAGATGAACCCCTGGCATCAAATGTTTTCTTTGCTGGGATTCCTTCTGTGAGTCTTTACTATTTTTGTGTTTTAACAGAAACAATGCTATGAATGTTGGATATGGATGTAATATATTTTATATGCAGACTTTGAATTTGTATGGACATACTGAATTCTATGTCCATACACCTCTACGACAATATCCTACTCTTAGACCGCAGCATACACAAAAAGTGAAACTCTTTCGCTGGTATCTCCGTGAGAACCTGGAAATAATGTGGAGGCTAGCATAGCTGGAGCAAGCCCTGAGCTGTTAATCATATCATGCCCTCACAGAAAAAAAAATCATATTGCCTGAATAACATTGTGTGGGTAACTGGACGAGCTTCTATCATTCTCTTGTCCCGTGGACAGACCCCAAATCAATTGTCTTGGACTACAGTTGGCAATGCTAGCCCTAGTTTTGCTCTCCAGGAGACCCCCTGCAAGCTAGAGGGCCACTGCAACTAGATCCTGCAGCAGGTGGAGAATTGACTCAAGTGCCGCGATGCCAAACCCACCAAGGCTGCAGAGTAAGGACGCCGTAAAGTCCACCTGTGATGAGATAGTCACAGTCTAAGAACTTGGAGTTCGTCCATGGAACGCGAGACTCGCTAAAGAGGCAGCAGAATGACATTGAGGGCGGTCACAACAGCAACCTGGCTGCTTATTTTGTAAAAATAAAACAACATGGCAGAAAAAGAAGTACCAGTAGGTAGTGCAAAAACATCCGGAAAGAAATGTCAAAACGGTGCGGATACGAAGCATGAAGTCGGGTTAATCCAGGCAATCAAATGTACAACTACTTAGATGATCACATGAGTTTAACTAAATCTATGGGTAAATTGTGATTCAGTTTTGTCCATTGTGAGTCTACCCAAAAACATTGCGATGTGATTTTTTGGCTGGATCACCAACCCCTATAAATACCCCTTAATTCTTGTGATCAACTGGTAGTAATAATTAATCCTTCTGTGTGTACACCCTACGGTGCTTTGAGGTGCTGAAAATGTACTGGAGTAGGACATCACAGTGCAAGCAGCTGTACCTGACATGCTGCAGCCCCTCTCACATGTTAAGTTTGAGGAATGTGCACGCTAATGCCTTCGTCTAATGATCATGTTTAATATTCAGGATTTTAATGATAAATCTTGCACAGCGGTAATGTGCCTAATCATTTTGGTATGGTCTCCAGGGTACCAAAGTGTTTTTTAAGAGGAACCCAACGGATCTGAGTCAGCCAGACTAGTGAAAAGTGTTGGCAATGGCAAGTAAGGACAATCAGCTGACTTTGTTAATAGTGTAAAAGACCAGGACACCGATAATCACCTTTCACCACCCATAAAAGTAAATGTTTAAGTGGCTTTAGAAATGGTGTGTCATCAGAGACTCAAACAAATGTACAACACAACATGCAAAAATGCACATTAAATCTATGCAAAACACACTGAGGCAGTTTGCCGACTGTAACACGCTCCTCTGACTCGCAAAGCAATAGAACAAACTTGGGGCATATCTTCCTAAACCATGCCACAAAAAGTCACTCCAGACCAGGCTGTTTCACTTGGACAGCATGTATAATGGCTTTCTTCCCTTCCTCGGTAAGTGTACACAATACGTCTCATTGCAAATCCTTTATAATATTGTGCTCCCGGTTTAAGTGTGCACTATAAAAGCGGGGGCTGCTGTGGGTGTTGAGGAAGTTGAAAAAGATAAGCCTGTAGCTAATATTCCAGCACACAATATTATTTTTATTTGTGGAAATTTTAAGACGTCTACCTATGGCAGCAAACAAAACTCAAAAGAGCCTCTTGGATGCACCTACAAAAAAGCTATTAGTGTTTTGAACATGCATGAAGAACAAAGAATGCAAAGGCAAAGCGTGGATTTTATTAACTCCCCAAGTGAGATATGAGAGAAGATTAATATAGTGTGAAACAATATAAAAGTAGGAGAGAACAGGCAGAGTGGGAGAAAAAAGTATGTAACATATTTATGCAAATCTTGACACTCCAGCTCCGATGCTCCAAGTATGTTGTCTTTTAAATTCCATTCAGAGAGGCTTGGCAATGACAGATGGTAACAAAGACAGGTAAGAGTTTGACTGTTAAAGTTGTGCGTTGACACCATTTATGGTAAGAGATCAATTACAGATCAATTTCTACATCATTCTTCATGCCATTGTTTTTTCTAACATGAATCCTGTATCTCCTTCAGCTCTTCAATATGTGTACGATTTTTTTTTAACTATGCCTTACTTTGAAGGATGTTTTCACACTTTATAATTTCAAAAACATCCAATAACACAGTATACAGAAGCGAGTACACCTCTGAGCAATATCGCTTCAATGTCAAATTATTCAAAATTGTGTCACCCCACAGTGATTCCATTATTAAAAATCTGTTCATTACTCAGATTCCAAACCTTTTTTTTTTTCCCAATACCTTCATTTTCAGTGGTGGACTCAATACTCCTCAGCATGGAGGATACCAGTGTTGTGCAAATTTCTTGTGAGATGTTCAGCTGCTCTTTGCTGGAAGGGTTGTGTTGCTCTGTTTCTCTCTTAAAAATACCCCAAATTTGTTCTTTTGGATTCAAGTCAAGTAATACTAGTTTTTATGGCTGGTCCCGAATAATCGAATATCCAAATATTCGGTAGTTGTGGTGGTATTCGGATAATAATTTTGATTTTGGAATAGTCGCGCTCACCTCCGCCAAGCGCCGCCGAGGCTCTAGTATGCGGACCTACCAACCCCGATGTCACGCTCCACTTTGCCCGTGTTACAAATAATTGTATTCCAAGTCCCCGCCCCTGGCGCACCGCTACGGCTCAAGCCGAATATTCGAATAGTCGCCATTAATTGTACCCGAATATTCAAAGTATGGCAATTGCTATTCGGACCAGCCCTACCAGTTTTCACTTTTCTTCTTTCGAAACTCTTGTATGATTTTGACAGTGTGCTATAGACGTTTGTCATGCTGGAATAGTCCTCTTCTGTCAAACTGGAGACTGCACACTGGGAGTTGACTTCAGACAATATTTTGCTATATCAACAGGCATTCATGGTGCCATCTATAAATGCCATCTCCACAAACTTTTCATGCAGCTCCACATAACCACACTCCCAGCTCTGTGCTTCACTGTCAGGACTATGCATTCACTGTGGTAGTCTTGGCAGAATCCCAACAAACATGCTCGACCGCATCTGAGAAATTTTTCTATCTATCTCACTCCCAGTGTTCATCAGGCCTCTTTTCATATTCTCTAGCACAGTTTCAGGTTGCAGTTTGTGCCAAAGAGTAAGGGATGTTTGTTTTTCTGGGATGCCATCCACAGAGGTTGATGTTATGCCATGTCCTTCGCACTGCCTGATCTGCCACAGAAACTCCAATTTCCATTGAAAACTACTGTGCCAATTCTGAAGCGCTTGCTGGTCTGTTTTTCAGAGTTAGATTGTGCAACTTACACCCATGGCATCATTTTAGGAGAACTGCTGCTGCTGCTCAGATTGGTGATATTATGGTTTGTTCAGCGCCTCCAGATTACTGTTGCAACTGTGTTTTGACTGATTTTTAACTTGTCACCCAACTTCCTGTATCCTTTTTCACCTTTGTTTCACAATCAGAGTATTAATTCATCTTTTACATGTGGAGCCATGATGCACACATGCAGATAAATGTAGGCCTTAGGTGCAGAATTGAGAGGGTCCTGGTGTTCACAGATTCACACAGTTTTCTCCAACCTGCACCATAAGAACACAGCATAACATGGACTGCATTCAGCATGGGATCCACAACTTTTTCCGGCCTTGTTGATGAACAACAGGACCAACAGAACCGGTCAGCTAACAAGCAGCACACCAAGGAATCCTCGTCCCTTTCCTGGACCGTGGTAACTGGGTACACACAGCTAGTGTTGTAGTACACGGATAAGAACGGGGCTGCTCAACTTTTGTTAATGTACATGCACTGTTTTAATTCATTTTTACAGGTGTTCCATTTTAATGCATCGTTATTAGGTAGTTGGCTTCGCTACACCGCTAAGTTGATGCTAAAGCGAGTCTTGGATGCAAACTAACATAACTTCTTTTTTACCCAGGAATGATAATCCTACACAGATACGATCCGCATGCTTTGGATAGGCCTCAAACAGAAACATGCATGGAGAGGAAACTCAAAACTCCCACTTCACAAAGTGTTTTGTTTCTGACCTAACACAGGTTCGTGCCCTGAACGTGGAAAGATGGAACAAAAAAACATATGTTCTTCTGGTGAACACCCGACATTAGCACACTCACTCACACAGAGACACGCACACACTCTCTTTAGTTCTTAAATTGTGTACATTTAGTTAGAGTATATTGTATATATTGTGCGATTTACATTTCTTCTGCTTTTCAATATATATGCTGGTCTATGTAAAGTTGCATAAGAGTTGAATGCTGCCAACCTCTACTATTCAGAACTCAAAAACCTTCAGCCTAGCTATTGATATGGTAATTTTGGTTGTAGTTATTAATTTAATTATTAATCAGAGTTCCAAATTCATAGTTTAGTCTCTTTTGTGAGTCTGATTTATGAGACTCATCTTTTGACTCAGTCTATTTTCCTTCAATTGAAGGTGGTGCCCCGATTTTAGGCGAGACTGATTTATGGAGACTGATTTAATAACCCGGGTGCACCAATGATAATAAGAATAAGAAAACAGCACTTTTAGCACCACGGAGGGTTAGAAAGGTTCTTCGTCTACTTTGTTTTACAGTGGTTGGCATTAAGACATTTTGGGGGGTTTGTTTGAGTTGAAGTAAGTGAAGGTTACCATATTACGGCATCACATTTTCATGGTGATGGCAAGAGTAGGGTGTATGCCAATATCTTTATTAAAAGGAATTACCGATGAATCACCCTGCACGCATGAATCATAATATATGAATCATAACATCAATACCAGCCTCGTTTTATGCATGATCCATGATGATGAAGATACAGAGGAATAGAAATGTATGGCAAAAAATAGCATATCGTCAATATTTTAAAGAGAAAAATTCACAAATCATGTTTTCAGGGGAGTTCATGCCTTATTAAGAGGAGCCGAGCTCCCCCTGGCTCATCTGTAGTTTGCACCCTGACGATCAGCGATTGAATAAGTTATGAAAAATGGGGGAGATTTATAGTAGAACTTGAAAAGCTCAGTCTTAAAACTCTTAAAAGCTTTTTAAAAATAATGTAATAGCCTAGTTGATAAGTAGCTATTACGACCTCCTTCAAACATATAAAACTGGACTGGTGCTGTAATGAGCCATTCAAAGTCAAGAAAAATATAGATTCAAATAAAATACCACAGAGGGAAAAAGAAGGAACATCATGTGAAAAACGAAAGCTTGCTGCATTGCTGCCCCTTTTGTGTTGTGCAGCTGAACAAAGAGCTTCAGCTAAGTTGCTTCATAATGCATCTTTTAATGCGCATGTCTCTGTCCATCTCTATTACTCACTGTTTCAACCTAAGTATAGTGTCTCACCTCCTTGTATGTGCGATAAAACAGTCCTGCAGTTTTTACACTTGCTTTTCCCAGACGTAAAATTTCAGACGCAATTTCCTCTGCCGCTGTGGTCAGTCTACGATGATGAATCAGGGGCAGCAGCTATTTGCATAAATTTCCATTCTGTCCTCCCATATGTTACTCCTCTGAGCAGAAACCCCTTAAAACACATATTACACAAGATCAAACACGCTGCTTTCATTCCATTTTACCTGTGCGAAAACCTTGTCGCAGTACTTACTCAAATAACACCGTTTGGATACATAAAGGTACTTTTATCCATCTGCTCTGGTCATGGGATTTCATTTCACGCTGTGATCCATGAGATCACTGGTAAACAATATATGTTGTCTTCCTTGTTTCACCTGTTGAACCTGACAGCCTTTAAGATACAGATGCTAAACCTATGTCAATAATTAATTTATGTCTGGCTAAAAAAAAAATGTATATTGCCGTCTGAGTCTGCCCCACATGTTCCTACAGTTGACAGGTCTGTAAAGCTACAGACTGATGATCTAAATCAGAAATCTGCCAAATCTTGAGACTTCAGAAAAATTTGCATTTTCACAGAAACTTTGATTTAGTTGCTTATACTTGGAAGATAATCACTGATTGCTTTATCTACATCTTATATATTTATCTTTAATTGTATTCTTGTACAGATCTTATATTGTAAAGTGGCAACAGACAGCTTTTAAACACGTTCTCCACTCGCCTTTCCAAGTGGTATTACCGTTAGTGTGTCACTGTCCTCAAAGCGTCACAAATACCAACAGCACAGGACTCAAAACAATCATCACCACGTAGGAAATAAACAAGGTTGCATCTGCATCTTGGTTCATTGTCTGACTAGTAATAAAGTCAGCAGCATGGCTGATGCTAACAGCTCGGCTAATATCAAAGCAAGAAACAGTCTAAGAATCCCAATTTAAAACAGAAACCCTGATCTCAGAGCTATAATAAAGGCAGTAAAACACACAGTTGCATTTATAAGTAGGCAAGTGATGTTACTTACTCATGCAGTAGAAATAACGCCAACTGAATGCCACTTTTGAACTCTCTCAAGCCCGGGAGCTCTCTCCATCAAATGAATGCCCGCGAGGTTCACTCTTGTTTGTTTTACCTCTGTTGCTATCTCTCCCTCTTTGCCTTCTTTGCCTCCTCCGACAACGAGGTTCTTTTTCTTTTGCCGGGTAGAGTTTCCACAGTTACTTGGGTTGTTCTTTGTGCTGTGAATCGAGCCTTAATTTTCCTGAGAGGTTTTGGACCCGGTGTCAGCCAGAATTGCATAGTAAAAGTGAGGCTTATAGGGAACCAATCTAAACAACAATGGGGTCATTACTGTATAGTCATTCCATTGTACAATCAACACTTGCTCTGTAATGATAAGTTGAACCAAAACACTTGTCCACTTTAGATTTCTTCATATTTGTTGTGGAGTGGATTAGGGTAGGGACTTCTTTGTATGTCTTTGTTTGTATGATTGTTAAGGGGATGTGTGCATGTTTTAGAACCATTTGAAAATCTATCAAATTCAAATGTAGAAAAAAAAAGGAATTAGCATTCAGAAAATCAAGCAGCAGTTTTGCAATTATAAATAAATACAACATATAAAGGGACAAATTAAATTATCAATAAGTAACGTTAAAGACCAAAAAACACTAGTCAGTTCTCAAATGCAAAGTTGCATCCACTGACCTTTGTCAAATCTAACAATTTAGAAACAAAAATCTTGGATTGTGTGTAAGTTTAGAACTATCGGGATTGAAAAGTCAATTCTTGCTGAACCACTCGTGTGGAATTTAAAAATGTAAATTGTGAAAACTGTCAGAAAACCCCATTCTAAACGATGCCTTACCCCAACTCTCTATGGAGCTTTTAGACCTCTTGATTCTGCCATTCTCCTGATTAACTGACTGTTCCTTACTGCAAATTTGTTGTTAGCAGATCTTTCAGTCACCACCCACCCTTCGACAACACGCACAAACACATGCACGCCATTCTCCAAGCCAGTTCTCAAGCAGGTCGCTGAGATCACACATCCAGCTATGATTACAAGGTGTAAGCCTTTATCATGGCCCTCACCTCTCACACATACAGGCTCACAAACAGCTGTAAACACAGAGCCCCAGACAGGGAGGAAGCAGACAGGGGATTTCGATGTCATTTCTCATACCTAAAAATAATGGGACAGATAGAAAAAAGCCATCGCACTTTGTTGTATAAGCCACAATTGTTATCGTTCTAGCAAGGGGATATAATTACTGGCATTCAGATCCCGACTGTGGCCTCGTTCATAAGCAACCAGAAAGCACCAGAGAGCATCTGTCAATGCAATGTAGTATGATCAAAGGCCTAGACGTTGTGCAGGCACGATGCACACACACTCCGAAGCACACAAACACATACAGGGAAAACATGGCCAGTCCAGGTAAACACTGCCTCTGCTCATTTGCATCACTGGAGCTGACTCACAAAGAGAAAACACAGCCAATAAACAACAAACTACAGCACAATCACTTTTGCTTTAGAGGGCATTCTTCACAGGATAGAAAACAGAAGGAGCGCACAAGATGCTAAAGCAGGATTAGATCATCAGTGAGAGAAAGAGAGAACGCTGAGCGATTAGCAGCACCGGTGTCTTTGTCCAACTATAAGTTAAGGATGAGGGGCACTGCCTGGTCCAGATCCACCCTCCTACACGCCCTTTTAAAAAGTGGTCCAATCTCAGCTCTAGTGTGCATAAATAGATCTGTAATTGCTTATTACAATACAATTAGGGCAAAGGAGATGAGAGAAGGAAAGATGCTTAGTGCAAATGTGGAGTGACAGGCCCAAGCACCCAGACCCAGGATTACAGTAGCCATTTGCACACGGATAGAAAATGAGAGCGATAAGAGAGAGACAAAGAGGGAGAACGAGAGAGAGAGACAGGAAGAAGAAGTTGGGGGTGGGGAAGGGCTGTCAAGCACAGGGCAGAAGCTAATGACAACTCTGGCTTCAACTTGCACAGACGTCTTTGAAGCCCAGCTCTGATCAGAGCTGTGATTGCCACCGCTGCAGGGCCACCACTCCTATATTAACCTACACTAACAGCTATTCAGTGAAAGTCACAGGCCCTTTCAAAACCCGACTTCTGCTAGAGCTGGCCATCTGTGGAATGGCCCCATGAGACAGCCAAGATTTGAGTAAGGGACACGCATGTAAGGGACAATGTTTGCATATGGCCTTGCTATAACAGTGACAGTCAAGCTGAACATGGGGCCGGTTAGAGCTGATTAGCTGCACTTCCCTCCTCAACCCACTACAGTTATGAAGATTGATAGAAGCAGCTTAGAGCTGATTATAGGGCCCTGGAGATGCATGGGCCCATACCCAAACAGCACATTCACACTGCATTCACAATGAGCACAGCATGCGATCGCTAGGCACAGGCCAGGCATTAAGCAAACGTTATAGCAATAAGAGGCAAATAAGAGAAATGGACAATGCCAGAAGTGCTCTTAAGAGCTTTTCGGAAATATGAATATTATGCTAATTAGATGCTTGCTTGTGGCCAAATCTGGGACATTTGAGCAAGCACGTTATGAACATTTAACAAATTTCCTAGACAATATACTGTGAACATGACTGAATATCTAAAACTCACTCCAGGGTTATGAGGCACAGCATGGCTTTATGTGGCTGTAGCTGTGGAGGTCTATTTAGCATGCAGGACACTGAAATTAATCTTGTTTTAACATAAGCCAGTCATGCTTTGAAATACAAAATAAAATGACTGAAAATCCACAATAGTCTTTAAAAACACAAATATCTGGTTTGTGTGTGTGTTCTCATGCCCACCAGAAGTAGAGCATTTGTAGGGCGCTCTTGTAGAGAGAAGAACAGTTGGAGGGCAAACAAATCAGCTGCAATACACTATATTCTAATATTCTAGTGGAGCTTTTGACCACTGCTATTACCAAGAAGCAATGTGCTTACTCATAAGTAACCACTTTAGTTGTATTGTGCATGAGGACGCACAAGCATACACACAGTCTCACTGCTGGATTCATGCTTTTCTACTGATTGACAAATGGTGTCAATAAGGTGTGAAGACGAAGTACCACGATGCCTGCTAAGTCAGTCAAGAAGACTGCTATCAAGTAAACATGGATGAAAACCATGCAGGATTTAAACGTTTTTTATTGTTTTTTTATGCAAAGACTGTTTTTTCAAGGAAATATACTCAGTGTGTTAAACCTTGAGTATAGAGTGGTGCTTTAGAATTACAATAGAATGCTCTGTACTTCTGCATAAATATGACCTAAACAGGAACTAATTTTCAAACAAGTACTAAAATCTGAGTCCCATTAAACAAATAAGAAAATAAATATTATACTTGGTTATTAATTTACTAGGGAAAATCATCTGATATTATGTATCTGTGAGTGGCAAAAGTATGTGAAACTTAGAACATTTGACGGTGGCATGACACTCAGGTGTGAGTGGGCACCTGTTTTATTGAAAGATCAGGGAACTATCAACGTTTGATCTTCACAAAACGTATCGTCACGGCACGAACAAAGAAGCTTTCTGACAACCTCAGAAAAACAGTTGTCACTGCTCATGAAGCTGGAAAAGGTAACAAAACTTCTGTAAAGAGTTTGGACTAACTCCACAGTCAAACAGACGGCGTACAAATGGAGATATTTCAAGACAATTGTTACTATCTCCCGGAGTAGTGGACCAACAAGGACCACTCCAAGAGCAAGGTCGCAAAGTAACTTCTAAGCAGCTAGTGTTCATGTTTACGACTCCACCTTTAGGAAAACACTGAGCAACAATGGTGAGCATTGCAGGGCTGCAAGGATAAATTCACTCCTCTCCAAAAAGAACTTTGCAGCCAGTCTGCTGCAACAAGCCAGGAGGCTTTTGTAAAAATATTTTTTGGACTACAACTTTTTTGTTTAAATGAGACGCATCATGTTTGGAGAAATGAAAATATCACATGCCAGCAACCCACCTGTGAAGCATGGTGGTGGTAGTATCATGGTTTGGGGCTATGTTGCTGTGTCTGGGCCAGGTTGGATTGGAATCATTGATGGAACAATGAATTCTGAATTATACCAGCAAATTGTAAAGGAAAATGTCAGAATATTTGAATCTCAAGCAAAGATGGGTCACGTGGCAAGACAACGACCATGAGCACACAAGTTGTTCTAGTAGATCCAGTAGACATGCTGCCAAAGGACCAGTAGTGAGCAGTTCATGTGAGGAAACCCATCAACATCCTAGAGTTTCAGTTTTGCTTGAAATAAACTGGCTGGTGCATGACTGACCAACAGTTACCGGAAACATTTAGTTGTAGTCATTCATGCTCAAGCGGCTCACAGCAGGCACTGAAGGCAAAGGTTCACATACTTTTGCTACTCACAGATATGTAATATTGGATGATTCTCCTCAATCAAAAAATGACCAAGTATAATATTTTTGCCTCATTTGTTTATTTGGGTTATCTTTATCTACTTTTAGAACTTGTATGAAAACCTGACGATGTCTTAGAACCACTGCACATGCGGCGAGAGAGGTGAGAAAAACCAAGCTCTGTTTGTTCACATGAAAACCCAACAGTGCCGTAGTTCCATAAATCACGGTGACATAACATTTATGCGAGTAATGCAAACCTTTTTATCTTTTATCCTTATTTAATTTTCTGCCGTATTTATAATTATTTTTTAATTATAAAACCTTTTCATCAACTGGGTAATTATATAGACTGGACATGGGGAATCAATGGGGACCTCAATGAACTAATCCTGCTGACATTTTAAACCCTCTGCAGAGCGCTAAGCAATTCTCCAGCAATGGTTGACTCAATAACATAGTTGGATTCTCCATTCAGTCCAGCAGGGCACATAGAGGAGGGAGAGTCAGGACCCTGCAGTTGGGATTAGGCTCTGTTATTTACACTACAGTGCCTCTAAACCTACTTTGGGTCTCTGCTGCCCCCTCCCTGTCTCCCTCCCTGCTTCTTTTCTACTCTATATTTATAACAAGCCAAGTCAAGTTCACTTTACTTAATTTGTGTAACCCAGTTTCACTTACACTGTCTGTGGACTTCACAGATCTAGGCCCCCAAATTTTCCAAGAAGACAGCAGTAGAAGGGGAACTACTGGACCATTGGCCACACTGGGAGCTCCTTCTCTCTCTTGTGAATTAGGTACCTTGTTCTAAATATTTTAAAACTGAATCTTCATCCTCCAGCAGACTCAGCTTCCCCTCGAATATCTCTCTTTCCCATGTGTTCATGTTGTCGCTTTCTCGTACCCTTCTGTGTGTTTGTTTCCCTCTTAACGAGGTGTGAATGGTGTGCTTATGGTCTGCCTCTTGTGTATTTCAGTGGTTTGTCCTCTTTCCAGGTCTTCTGGCGGGGAGGTCATGTGGCCTGGAAGTTACTGAAAAGTCCTCCCAGATTACATTTATATATATTTCCATATATATCCATACTGTGAATCTACTATGCTGCCATCCATTGTTTGTGAGTCTGGCTTCGAAGTAAGATCACTCCTTCTGAGGTTTCCTCGCACTTTATTTCCTCCATCACACTTTTCTTATCCGAATTGAGAGTCTAGGGACGGAGGCCGTTGTATGCAGTGCAGATTGCAAAGCCCCTTGAGGGAAATTTGTGATTTGTGACCCTTTGGCAAGTGTTTTAAAAATGAAAAGCACCATGAAATGTTTACATTGAGAAGTACCAAATGTGAAAGCCAACAAAATGAACTATTATGATCATAAAGCAGCATTTGGCTCTAAGCCACAGAGGGCACTATAAAACATTACAGACAAAACAGCAAGTGGCTGTGGTTGTGCAACAGCAACATTTCCTCCGTAGTAAATAATCTCTCCTGCTTCAGCTGCTTTGAGTGGCAGCCTTTTCAATAAGTTGATGTTCTCTTGCATGACCCTTGACATTGATACCAAATGTTAATTTTTGAAACAAGACCCCTGTCTTAGTACTGACAGTAAGCACTAGAGGGGAAAACAAATGGGATCTTAACTTCCAATTACAATAATGGCTTTTTGTGACAGGCCCTCTACGCACCTTACCTCCCCCACCCAGACCCTGCCTCTCTCTATCTCCCTCACACACACACAAACACACACACACACACACATTGTAGGAAAACAATGTAGCTAATCATTGTGGAAGCTTCATCTCTGGAAATGTGGTCATGTGAGTGACATGATAACAGAAGGAAGAGGAGATAAGCAGGAGAAGGTACGGCCACATAAGCACAGGAATATCCTCGTCTCATCCCGCTCTGAAACTGCAGTTTCTTGTGTACACATAAAAAATATGCACTAGATGTTTCCTGCATTCTGCATCTGAATTTTGTTCCAATAGGTGCACACTGTATCAGAGACATGCAAAGAAAAATTGAAGGGCTGAAAAAACCTGTAGGGTGATCACACCACTTCAACATTTAATTCTTGGCTATAGACAGCAGAAGCTACAGTAAAGAAACCATAAAATAGAAAACTTCAAGCATAAACTCTCAGATCATTATGAGTTAAGATGGTACACATCATATTAAGTAAACATTTTTAACTAGACTATGAAATATTGTGTCAAGAAACCTGAATACTTACTCACTTTCACAGCATCTATCTTTCTCTTTATCACACTGTTACTGGCAAAAGCCTTTTATAGTTACTCTCTCACACTCATCCATTACCACCTGCATATGCACATGTCTGATGAGTCTCCTGATGCTCAGCATGTTCGCCCTCACTCTCTGGTCTGGAGTCTTGTCATCTTAAATTTAATTATTAGGATATTAGAATTAAGAACACCCTTTTCCACAGTATTTTCCTTTCAAAATTGCTTGAGCATGGTCGAGCTACTATTCAAAAGAACATGTATCTTATATGCACTTTGCCGGTTCAACAATTCAATTCAGTTCTGAACGTATGACTGAATCATCAACTTTCATCTCTCTCTACCAAAAATTGCACTAAGACAGCTGACTTTGTGCTGACAGCAGCTTGACTTAATGATTCCTGGTGAAGCACAGGAATTAGACTAGAGAAGGCTGTATCTGTACAGGAATACAGAGCAATTACAAAATGTCTCATTGGATTTCACAATGTATTTTCTGGCTTTACCAG